>CALYCO020000261.1:0-10216 GCA_944470365.2 Schistosoma intercalatum | reverse complement strand
AGTGGGTTGGAGAATGCTGTTCAGCAGCCTATTCTTCATTGGGAATAACAGGTGTAAGTAAGTAAGTAAGAAACGATTAAATCCTTGAAACAATCGCCTACTTTATGACTGGAACAACTATTCTAAATTATTTGAAAATATTTCTAAATTGATCCATAGTTGTTAAATATAAGTCTGACAGGTCCTGAGTTCGAATCCCACGAGGCAGGGTCTTGGATGCGCACTACTGAGGAGTCCCACAATAGCTTTGTGCTGTGTTGTTATTTAATCTAGTGCTCTACATTTAGTCTCACAGAAACTTTTATTATGTAATGCTGAGGGTATACCAATAACTTAATGAACATGTCAAATACACACCATAAATTTAATGTCTCCATAGATATTCTACATTCGAAAAACAATTGATTTATAAGGACCTACACATTTCCTGTATATTTACGAATAATTTTCAGTGTCCGATATCTTTACCGTAGAAGATGATATAACACATTTACTATGTAACTAAATTACGTATTATAAGCAAAGATGGATAGTGGCTAGCAGTGAAATCCAGGACGCGCGTTTCGTCCTGTTTGGGACTCGTCAGCTGGATGTACCTGCATCTTAGAGTTGATGTTCACTCTGGGACTCGAACTCAGTACCGTTCGCTTCAAACGCCATCGCGTTATCCACTTAGCTACTGAGTCCTGATAGCCACTTGCTTGTGCAATGGGTTGAAGTTGAATTCACTTGATATTGTTTTACTTGAATTTTCCCATTGATGTTTTTTTTTGGACTGAAATTGATCAGTCTCTTATTGGCATATGTGCATACTGTGCGTATGCCTCGATATTGCCTAAATTTACAAGCATTATAAGCAAAGATGGATAGTGGCTAGCAGTGGAATCCAGGACGCGCGTTTCGTCCTGTTTGGGACTCGTCAGCTGGATGTACCTGCATCTCAGAGTTGATGTTCACTCTGGGACTAGAACGTATTGTTCGAAGCGAACATCTGAAAACTAGTTGATACATTTAATTGATCATGAACTGATCTAAGGTAGAACATTAATGAAAACTTGAAAGCACTAAAAAAACCGTTTAGTATTGCTCAGTAGTTAGACATTAACACCGTTGGATGTCGACTCAATGTTCGCGTGCTAGATCGAAAGTCCTAGGTTGAACTCTCATGTGCGAGATTGTGAGTGAACTCTACTAGGACGAAACAACCATCTAGTTCTTACAGGTTTTCAATAATGTCATAATTTGAATTGGTTCATGATTTTAACTACTTCTAATGAAAATAATTAGTATTCGTTTATTCTAGACGATAACAGTTATGTAACTCTGAAGGTTCAATAACTGTCTAAATTACTTGCCTTAATGAGATGGATGTACAAATAAATTAAGTAAATAAAATTAAACTGTAATGAAGGACATTTATTTTGCTAAATAATATTATTAGAACAAGTCTTTGTTTTGATGCTTTGTTAGTTATCATCATATGAGAATATAGCTTACTTTGTTTTTTCTCTACTGAAATTTTCATCTGCCCACTATACACTTGTTTTTGTTCTCTGACTTATAATGTGAGTGTAATACATTACTGAACTAATCAGGTGTTATTCTCAACGTGTCTTCCTAATGAGATTTATATGAATTGGGTTTTAAATTACAATCAGCTGATGAGTCCCAAATAAGACGAAACGCGTTTCCTGGATTCCACAGCTAACCACTATCCATCTTTGCTTAAAAAGCTTGTGACTTGTGGATATATCGAGGCAATCCGCACGGGATCCACATATGCCAACATGAGACTGATCAATTAAAGTCCTAAATAACAATGGTAGGATATAAGTAAAACAACACCAAGTGAATTTTAAAAAAATTGCTCATTTCACTTAATTCCTAATAAATTCTACAGTTGAATCTAAATTACAGAATATCAAGTTATATGGATCAGTATTACTAGAAATTAACTTCTAGTGAACTTTTTGCAGTATGACAAAGTAAATCTGTATTTAAAACCGTAAACAGTGATATTCTAACCGATTCAATGTAAACGAACTGTAGTTAATTTAATTTCGGCCGTTGTTAACAAATTAATTTTAATGGTTGAGATCACAAGTCATTTGAAACTAGATCACCATGGAAGACCTGGAAGCACCGAAAGGCTGTTTCGTGCTATTGTGGGACTCATCAGTAGTGCGCATCCACGGTTCCAACTCGCGAGATTCCAACCCTAGACCTATCAGTTTCGCGCACGAACGCCTAACCTCTAGACCACTGAGCTGGCCGGCATGCAACGGTGTTAATATATAATTTCAACTAATTCACGAAATTGAGTGACATTCGCCATTGTCTTCAGTGAGTTACTATCTCACAACAGACCCGGTTGAACTTCACTGGTCGCTGCTTCTAGCTAGTACTCCAGGAAATACCTACTGAAGCCAGTCACTAGTGAGCATATGTTGATTGGTATCAGAAGGGGTTTTTTGGATATTATAGTAATTTTAATGGTTGAGATCATGAGTCAATTGAAGCTAGATCACCATGGAAAACCTGGAAGCACTAGACTGGCCGTTTCATCCTGTTGTGGGACTCCTCAGTATTGCGCATCCACGATCCTGCCTCTCGAGATTCGAACCCAGGACCTATTTTATTTAGTCAATAAAATCTGAAGGTGAGATTATAATTTATGAACCAACCGATCAGGTATAGGATAACAATTCATGAATTTTGGCTTGGAATTCACTCATCCATTTGGATAAATTGAGTTTTGACATTATAGCTGTTGTCAGTTCGTGATGAAAACCTTTAGTATCTAATTCCTAACCATAACCACCAACTGAAACTTCATAATTCTAATCGCCCACAATGTTTCACAACACTCATTTGTTTGTAGTTATTAGGTGGACACTCTCAATGTCACTTTGGCGACATTGAAAGGTCGTTCATAAATTATAGTCTCATCACACTATATTTTATACATGCACTGCAATAGGTTCATTGAAGCTGGCTATTTGATTCTAATGATTGATTTATACTTTGGGGAGCTGATAAAAATTTTCTGAAATGAATATTTCTTGTTTACTTAACATTAAAATAAGGCGAGAAATGTTCAACACCTCGAAATTTGAACTTGTAGTGATCTACTTTTATCAAGAGAACGCGATTGGTTTAATGGAAACAATCATTATTATAACCAATTGTACCAGTGATTGTTTTACTGTGCTTGTTTGTTTAACTGTACTAAAGATATCCAATATTCTTCCGTTGACTTTGACCTTGTACGCTCGCACGTTCGCTCGTTGATTCCACTTGTATTTCCTTTGACACGATCTTGGTATACTTTCGATACTACGAGATCTCCAACGAATAAATCTGGTTAAAATCTCCTTTCGCCTTCTGATTTTCTGGTACGCGCTCGTCTTGTAGTGGTGATCATAGTCAAACGCGACGCGACACCACACCATAAACTTAAAATACCTGTGAAACATATTTAAAATTTATCTATGGAGTTTAACTGAATTTACAATTTATGTTATGGGTTATGACGTAGTATTTGTCATACATATTCTTGGTAATATGTACATAAAATACTTTAATACTAGTATAGGTTGTTGATAAATTGTAGTTGACTTTATAGACTGACTTTAGTTAAGCTAACGTCATCAAAGTGTTATTCATAGAAAACAATGATTGAACAACATCATAGAATTGACAGGAAGTTTTGTATTTTACAAACTTATATGACCAGACAGATTACATGTTGTTGTGATCCTAGATGGAAACTAAGAAATATAACATAATGTTAATAATAAGAAGGTCTATCATGAATGAGTTTGTTATGAGTTTGGACTAAGTTATCGCTCACACAATCTAGTCATGATTCAGTTTAGTAAAACGAAACACAATCTAAAAGAGTATGTAAGCTTAGAAATTAATACTTACCAAGAACTTAGTTTACCTGAAAAACAAGGAGCATTGGATGGATACTTTATATTATAAGGGATTTAAAAGGTACACTTCAGGTATCTTATTAGGTTTAGTACTTGTAATAATAACATTATGTTCAAAATTGACTGAGATTACAATTATGAACTACTAGATTCCAAATAAATGGACTAAGGCTATCGACTTACGCAAAGACCTTCAGTTACTGGATCTAATTCCACTTCTATCCACTTCTTTAAAGTGAATAAATTACACAAAATCTCCGTTAGACTACATTATTTAATGATAGTGAATAGACAATGAGTAATAAAAACACACATCATTAATCCAGCATTAATTTTTCATCAGTAAATGTAAAATTATTGGCTGGATCAAGAAAATAGTTGTTTCTGGATGGATTATCACTGATTACTAACCAAAATCTTACTTAGTTACATCTGTTACTCACAATGGAGCATAGGCTGCCAACCAGCATTCCCCAACCCACTCTGTCCTCGACCTCCCTTTCTAGTTCTATCCAACTGTTGTTCATTCTTCTCATGTCTGTCTCCATTTCACGGCATAATATATTCTTTGATCTTCCTCTTCTCCTCTGACGTTGAGGATTCCATGTGAGGGCTTGTCTTGTAATTCATTTGGTTGCTTTCCTCAATGTGTGTCGTATCCACTTCCAGCACTTCTTCCTCATTTCCTTATCCGCTGGAATCTGATTTGTTCTCTCCCACAGTAGGTTGTTGTTGATCGTGTTTGGTCAACGGATTCGATGTATTTTGCGTATACAACTGTTAATAAACACTTATGGTTAATGGATTTCGTAGTTCTCCAGGTTTCTGCCCCATACAGTAGAACTATGTTAACATTTGTATTGAAAATTCTAACTTTGGTGTTACTTGACAAACAGTTGTTTTGATTTCCAGATGTTCTTCAATTTTAGATATGCTAGTCTTGTTTTACTTATCCGCGCCTTCACATCTGCATCAGATTCACCGTGTCCATCAATGATCTAGAGTAAATTAAGATTAAATGAATGAATGGCAAAAGATTTTGAAATTCTCATATTACCAAACTCTGAATATTGAACGTCTTTTGATGAGACTAATTGAATAGTCTATCAATTAGTTGTATAGTTTTTAATCTTATGTAAATTATTACACATTGTATTTTCGATGTAATCGGGCAATATTCTTTACATGTAAAAGAACAGAACAATCCTATTGAAATGTCGGCGTGTTTTTTTTGTAACAATGTCGGTAATCATTTCTCGCATGGTAATGATCCGTTTTTAATGGTAAGAACATCTTTGTTATACATTTGTATTCTTGCTTTTTTTCAGTGATCAAAGCTTACTTGACATATTAGTTTCTCAGCATAAAATTAAATTGTAACCGAAGTATCATGTGAAGTTGAGCAAAAGATACATAAAGTATCTTATAGAATTGTCATTGTCCCGAATTAAATCTTTTCAATAATATGTAACTTCATACCTAAGGTACTCACATGTTAAGTTGAATATGATTTTAATCATGTACAATTGTTAACTTCATTAAATTCATAAGCAATGTGTGATCATTATTTCATTATGTATTGTATATTTACATTATGTAGTAAATGGTTGCTTACTCTCACCCTTTCTCTTTCTCCTGGTGATCGACTGGATCATGAAGACGTCAACGTCTGAAGGGAAGCGCGGGATGCAATGGACATCTAAGATGCAGTTGGACGATCTAGACTTCGCAGATGATCTGGCCCTTCTATCCCAAACGCAACAACAAATGCAGGAGAAGACGAACAGTGTGGCAGCAGCCTCAGCAGCAGTAGGTCTCAATATACACAAAGCGAAAAGCAAGATTCTCCGATACAACACAGAATGCACCAATCCAATCACAATTAACGGAGAAGATTTGGAAGTTGTAAAAACCTTTACGTATTTGGGCGGCATCATTGATGAACAGGGTGGATCTGATGCAGATGTGAAGGCTTGGATCGACAAAGCAAGAGCAGCATATTTACAACTGAAGAACATCTGGAGCTCAAAGCAACTGTCAACCAACACCAAGGTCAAGATTTTCAATACAAATGTCAACACAGTTCTACTGTATGGTACGGAAACTTGGAGAACTACGAAGACAATCATGCAGAAGATACAAGCGTTTATTAACAGTTGTCTACGCAAAATCCTTCACATCCATTGGCCGGACACTATTAGCAACAACGTACTGTGGGAGAGAACAAACCAGATCCCAGTGGAGGAAGAAATCAGGAAGAAGCGCTGGAAGTGGATAGGACACACATTGAGGAAAGCACCGAACTGCGTCACAAGACAAGCCCTCACATGGAATCCTCAACGTCAGAGGAGAAGAGGAAGATCAAAGAATATATTATGCCGTGAAATGGAGACAGACATGAGAAGAATGAACAACAGTTGGATAGAACTAGAAAGGGAGGCTGAGGACAGAGTGGGTTGGAGAATGCTGGTTAGCAGCCTATGCTCCATTGGGAGTAACAGGTGTAAGTAAGTAAGTAAGTAAGTAAGTAAGTAAGTAAGTAAGTAAGTAAGTAAGTAAGTAAGTAAGTAAGTAAGTAAGTAAGTAAGTAAGTAAGTAAGTAAGTAAGTAAGTAAGTAAGTAAGTAAGTAAGTAAGTAAGTAAGTAAGTAAGTAAGTAAGTAAGTAAGTAAGTAAGTAAGTAAGTAAGTAAGTAAGTAAGTAAGTAAGTAAGTAAGTAAGTAAGTAAGTAAGTAAGTAAGTAAGTAAGTAAGTAAGTAAGTAAGTAAGTAAGTAAGTAAGTAAGTAAGTAAGTAAGTAAGTAAGTAAGTAAGTAAGTAAGTAAGTAAGTAAGTAAGTAAGTAAGTAAGTAAGTAAGTAAGTAAGTAAGTAAGTAAGTAAGTAAGTAAGTAAGTAAGTAAGTAAGTAAGTAAGTAAGTAAGTAAGTAAGTAAGTAAGTAAGTAAGTAAGTAAGTAAGTAAGTAAGTAAGTAAGTAAGTAAGTAAGTAAGTAAGTAAGTAAGTAAGTAAGTAAGTAAGTAAGTAAGTAAGTAAGTAAGTAAGTAAGTAAGTAAGTAAGTAAGTAAGTAAGTAAGTAAGTAAGTAAGTAAGTAAGTAAGTAAGTAAGTAAGTAAGTAAGTAAGTAAGTAAGTAAGTAAGTAAGTAAGTAAGTAAGTAAGTAAGTAAGTAAGTAAGTAAGTAAGTAAGTAAGTAAGTAAGTAAGTAAGTAAGTAAGTAAGTAAGTAAGTAAGTAAGTAAGTAAGTAAGTAAGTAAGTAAGTAAGTAAGTAAGTAAGTAAGTAAGTAAGTAAGTAAGTAAGTAAGTAAGTAAGTAAGTAAGTAAGTAAGTAAGTAAGTAAGTAAGTAAGTAAGTAAGTAAGTAAGTAAGTAAGTAAGTAAGTAAGTAAGTAAGTAAGTAAGTAAGTAAGTAAGTAAGTAAGTAAGTAAGTAAGTAAGTAAGTAAGTAAGTAAGTAAGTAAGTAAGTAAGTAAGTAAGTAAGTAAGTAAGTAAGTAAGTAAGTAAGTAAGTAAGTAAGTAAGTAAGTAAGTAAGTAAGTAAGTAAGTAAGTAAGTAAATGGTTAATTTGGATAACACTCAATTAGATCAAGTATTCGTATGACTAATAAAGTTTCTATGATTTAATCAGTATTATTAACAATGAATTCATTCACACGATTATTTAGGTTAGATTCTTAGACTTTCAGTTAGAGTGTAAAGAACCTAGAGAAGTGGTCTCAAGTACTTTTCATTAGTTAGACGCATCACTGATATGATAACATCAGAAAAACATATGACCACAATATAGCACTTTTTACCGAATTTAATATGTATATGAATAAGATAAGCAAAGATGGATGCTGGTTAGCAGTGGAATGAGATAGTTTTGATATGTAGCTGAGTGATGATCATCTGCTTTATTGTTTACAATTTAGAAACAGTAAACAGATAAATAATCACTTGAAAGATACCTTTCAACAAAGGAGTGAACACAATTACTACCATATTCTTAGTTTAATTCATGAGTCGATGTAGGCTAGACCACCATTGAAAATCCGGAAGCACTGAACGGTCATTTTGTCCTAGTACGGGACTCCTCATCAGTGCGCATCCACGATCCAGCTCAAGGGGCTCGAATCTAGGACCTTCGATTTCACTCGTAAATGCTTGACCTCTAGACCACTGAACTGACATTCAACAATGTTAATATCTAACTTCAGTCGATCTTGTGCAACCGTTCATCCATTATCTAAGATGGGTAACTATCTCCATCCTAGAAGATTGAACTCCACTAGTCACGAAAATCCCAACTGCTTGTTACATAGATTCTATAATCCATAGACAAAATATTTGACATGAAATAATATGAATTTTCAGAAGGAAACTGATTCATCAAAGATGAAAATTCAAGTACCTGTTCAACTCAATGATGCATCAATTCTCATTTCATTATTATTCTATGAAAGTATTTACATAGATCATAACTAGGCATGTGAGAAACCCATTTTACAAACAAGAATTTATTCAAACAAAAACGAATAGTGAAAATTACTTCTACTCTGTCAATTAGTTAAGTGGAAACATCTCAAATGTTCGTACCAAGAATGATTGTAATTCAACAGCAGTACTGTGATGTGTGCTACTGATGTCGATAGATATAAGTTATATGTATCATCAATCGAAAGTGAAATGCCTTTCAACAGAATGTTATGAAGATCAAAGAAAAGAGAATAAGAACAGTAAATAATTATTACAGAAACAAAGGAACAGTGGTCTGAGACAAATGATTGATATTTTCAAAGGGAACTGTCAAGTTTGAAACAATCGATTGACATTTTGCAAATAAAGTATTTACTGTATGGTTCTCAGATTTTACTAAGATGTTCTGTCAATTTGTATTCATCTACAATTCTATTGTTCCCACTTGTGTTCTCGTTCACTACAGTACAAATATAATAAACTAATCAAGTAACAATCATTCAAAAAACATTAATCTAGAGTACACTTGGATGGTCCAATGGGTTTCAAAATAAAGATAAATTTTAAATCTAACTATTAAGTAAATTAAATTAAATTAAAACAATTAGTCGTCGCTATGATAATATAGTCCTATTATTTTAACGTTTGACACTTCATTCGTTTTTCTTATTTGAATCTTCCCATTGATGTTTAGAACTGGAATAGATCAGTCTCTTATTGGCATATCTACAGCCTATGCAGATTGCCTCGATATTGTCTTAAGTTGCAAGTATTATAAGCAGAGATGGATGGGTGTTAGCAATGGAATACAGGACGTACGTTTCGTCTCACATTCGCTCACGATGTTAATTTCAATTATCTATAAACTAGGTGCCTTGATTATAAGTGGTTTAAAAACAATTTGTTTTCATTCATTGTCTAGTTACTGACATTTCTAACTTCATCCCTTTCTTTATGTAACTTCATTATTTAATTACTAATCAATATTACCTGTTATGTCATGTTATATATATGTTGTTTCCTTTCCTTGTTTCCTATGTTGTTCCGAATTAAACTCTATTCGTTCATATTACTAAGGTAAATTTGGACTGTTTATAGCTGATAAGAAGCCTTGAAATCCAAAGAATTCATTCTATTCTATAAGTTTTGTTCTTGTCGCTATATCAAGGGACTCGGATATATGTGTCATTAGAAAACTATTTCTAATTTTTTTTAATTCAGACGAAATAGTTATTATAGTTGGTCATGACTTGTTTTCTTTTTGTGAAGTTACATTGATGATAACAGTGATATTGAAAATAATAGAACATTTATTGAAAAGATATGATCAGTTAAACTGTTTTCATTATTTCCTGGAGTTCTAGTGAGAAGCAGTGATCAGTGGAGTTCAACCAGGTCTGTTGTGAGATAGTAACTCACTCAAGACAATGGTGAATATGTCACTCAATTTCGAGGATTAGTTGGAGTTAGACATTAACAATATTGGATGCCGGCCAACTCAGTAGTCTAGTGGTTAAATGTTCGCGCGCGAGACTGATAGGTCCTGGGTTCGAATCTCGCTGGGTGCAGGATCGTGGATGCGCACTGTTGAGGAACCCCATACTAGAACGAAACGGCCGTCCAGTGCTTCCAGGTTTTGCATGGTGGTCTGGATAATGTTCTGAGATGCATTCGGAAAGTGATCGCTTTGTGCGGCCGATCTAACCCACCCCACATTAGCGAATAAGTTTATAGATGCACATAGATGTGGTCCAAAGCAGAAGTTTATCCTTAGCACATCCATAAATGGTGGGCGAGTTTGCGAAAACCATATGGAGCTTAGCTA
>CALYCO020000260.1:0-25168 GCA_944470365.2 Schistosoma intercalatum | reverse complement strand
ATTGGACTGTGGAAAATTATAAAAAGAAATAGTAGACGAGCAGCAAATCTTAAAAACACTTACATTTCAAGGAATCATAACCAAAGAAGAACATGAAAAAGCTGGTCAAATAATATGATCCTTCCAAAGTGCTATTACTACTATGATTCTTTGACGGCATATCTGTGCAGACATTGAGGCGATGAGAGAATTGCAAAGCACCATGTTTATCATGCTTCCAGACGCTAACTTCACCATCATCCGAAGCAGCTAACAAATGATTCGACTTAGTATGTAGGAAAAATAGTGAGACAGAATCAATATTTAGCATAAATATATGGAAGATATAACGATTAATTCATTAAGTATGTTTTCGAAGCATCATATAGAACCGCCTCGAGAGTTTTAGCGCTTAAGTGGAAGATACTGTTAGAAGGAAATAAGTCAATTCTATTGTTAACATTATGTAGATATTCACTTGTCAATTCTTCAAAATTAAAGGTTAATTGTCAAAGAGAAAGGATGGAATTAAGCTTAATAACAAAGAAAATCAAGGCATTGTTTGCGTTGCTCTATCTGAGATCCAAAAAGATTTTTAATTGATAATTAATCACAGCAATGAGATTCAGGAAGTGCGTCTCGTCCTCTTGTGAACTCGTTAGCTAGATGCATCTGCATTCCAGGGTTGATGTTCACGCCAAGACCCGAACCCAGTACTGTTCGCCTCAGACGCTATCGCGTTATCCACTTACCTACCGAGTATACCTCTGGGGTACAGGAACACACAGATGACCAGTCCAAAATTAGACGAAATGTGCATCCTAAATCTAATTGCCAGACATCATCCATTTCTGGACGTGACGACCGACCTGGTTAGAAAACAATCATTTCGAACTCATAAGATTTTACGAAAATTAAAATTACTCCATTAGCCAAATCAGTTGAGTCAGGGACGCTGTATAAAGTTGACGAATGAAAAAGAGAAATATTTCCAGTTCAGTTATTTTAACTGGACTTACAACACATTCCATAAATTTTATAGGAGATTTATTTGCATCAAATGTTTGTTTCAATTGGAACTTTTTATCAATTATTGCGTAATTATGCAGTAGACTATTACTATCACCAATATACACCGATATACTGATTGTGTCCACACCAAGGAACATACGTAATAAGTGGAAAGAAGTGATTGGAGCTGTTCCAACATCATTGATTAAATGCCATAAGGTTACAGTTCGTTCTAATGGATCGAATTTATACAACGCCAATTGCTGCAATAAAAAATACAGAGGTACATTATTTAATAAAGAAAACGTTGAAAGACTGTAACAAAAGCCATTACTTATTGAGAAATTTTGATGAAAACAATAAGACTTTTGGATAGTAGACTTGTATTTTGGGTGACTAGGCATGTGACAACTGAATGTAACTAGTAACTAATGATGGTATTCACAAGGAGACTCGGACGCATCCATTATTGTCCCTAAAATTATGGCGCTCACTCAATAACAAAAGTGGTGAGACTATGATTTATGGACAAACTAATCACACTCAGGAAAGCGGATTTTCGATTTTGACGTGAAATTCATTTACTTATTTGACTAAACACCATTTTGGCATTATATCTGATGTCAGTTCATGATGAAAACATTGAATCTACTTCATAACCCGAACGTTCAACTGTAAACCCTAATCATAGTTCTTCACACTAATATATAACCCTCATTTAACCCTAGTAAGTTATGATATACACAACAAGAGTTAACCGGTCCCAGTGCTAGGGTGATCACAAGAATAATCAAATATTATTGGAGTTGCTAAAATCTCTTCACGAACAATAAACGCTTGCACATCCTTCTCTAATTCGATTTCCCGCATAACCTTTGACCGATTGTTTTTCATAGCTTTTAGCTCCCTAAATTTCTATATGCATGAAGCTCACATTTTCTACTTTAGGAACAACAGTTGCACCAATTCGTTCTGTGTTGCTTGTTCTACCTCGAATACCAAGTTCCCTGCAATCTGTCTTTCTCCCGTGTTGGCCATCGGGGTTTTGATGTATTGTACGTAAACGGCCGTCGTTGATTCGAAAGGGAACCGATCGTATTAGAGAAGCAAAATCATTTTTCTTCCTAGATCCGCAAACATTGTAGGCCCGTACGAAACCCCAGGAACAAGATGCAACATCCTGTTAACAAGTGGGTTCCTTGAGTGCAACACTAGATATTGTTTATAACTATGAGTTGACTAGATGTTCAAATAGTGACGAGTAGTAAAATCCAGAATATCAAATATCCAGACATTCATTCAATAGAGACTCATCTAGTTATAACCTCTACAAGCTATAATAAAAATAGTAGAGAACATACTGAATTTTTTACCTAAACCATTCAAGATAGTCAATTCATTACCAAACTTTCCAGTAATAGAACATACAATAAATCAGTTTTTCGACACACATTGGAAATAACGCTCTTCAGATTAACAACAGAAAGATGTGCTTAATAAGAAAGATAAGTTATGTGTTGATAACATATTTACTGTAATTTGGTTTATTCAATGTTGTCATAAGAAGCTAATCATTTGTGATGAAAAATAAAACACAAAAAGTTATTAGTCTGTTGCGTAATGATCAAATCACAATAGAGGAAAATATTTTGTAACTAACTAAACACAAATTTTCTGATTTCAAACAAAATTATTGTTCTCAATGAATAATAATCTCTTCAATAAACAAGTTATAATACGAATAGAAAACTGGATGAGGTTTCATAACCAACATCCTTTGGCTTCCAGCGATTGTATACTGCATAATGCTACAATTTTATAAGAACCATCCATATAATCAATGACTTATGATGATATTTTAGGGTCGGTTACTATGTTAAGCACATATAACTGATTCTAGCTTCTGGACATGTCAGTTTATCCATTCTTCTTGAGTCATAATTTGACCGTGTTCATTATTTATTTATCAAGCTTGACTGCTTTTATATGAGGGTGTGTGTGTACCCTTCTTATCCTATTCATCACATATTTGTAACCTAGTTTTATCTAGCTACAAATATTGATTAACGCTTGATTAAATGGAGTTAGCATACATGCGTCCTCCACTGAGCATCATTTCGACTCAGTCTCTTCTCTTCGTCCCTCTGATCGCATCTCCAGATCAGTGAGTGAACAAAATATATGTGTTCCAAATCCATTCTCCTATTTGACTTATTTAATTTCGTCATCCATTAACGCGATTTAAATTGATAATTATTCGCGAGAATAGTCAGGATGTATATTTCAACAGCAATCATTCAGTAACGATCATTCGTCCGATCTAACTGGAGTCAGATCCCGGGTTAACAAATTGCAACCGATATTTCTTTAAAATGCAACAAATTTCATGACTATTCCAAACACGTGATGGAGAGGAGCCTAATAAACTGGTCAGTATGGAAGTAATCACTCCATACGACATCACTGATTAACACGTTATCGTTGGATCGGTGGTTATTCACCTGGATCATCACATTCGTAGACATTCTCGACGAGGAATCCAGGAAAGATGTTACTCGAACGGTCGAACTCTTTTTTTCAGTGACTGAAAGTTGAGTCCATGAACCACTTTCCTAGTGAGTTCAGAAATCCGATAACCTGAATAAATAAATAATTTCCTTTGTCAGACAATAACACATGTTTTAATGATTTGCACACTTCACCTAAATGGTTTCACTCAAATTTTATTTCCCAACAGAGAAGCCAGTTTCTACTCCCATATTGCTAAGTAAACATGGATTACCGGAAAATCAGTCAGACCAAACAATATTTTACACAGACATATGAAAGAAGAAATACAAACAGACTTCATTTGAGTTTTTTCCACCTAGGAAACCGACAAAAAGTAATATTTTATGGCGACCACTTAAGATTTAATGTAAACTCAGAGACTATAAATGTCAGTGGAACACGTTCACAATTAGGAACTCATTAGTTGTAGAGGTTGGAATTTTCAAAACAACCAGCTACAACTAAACTGAGTAAACGGTTTCCTAAAACATGAAACTTATTTTTCAGTATAGATCAACAACTGGATAACATAGTTATTTAAATATTATCAAACACAAGTACTGTCATAGAAATCTCAGCCTTATCAAATAATAATGTAAACAACCGTATGCATAGCTTACTCTGCTTTTAGAAGCTGTCGCAAAAAATTTGCTATCCATACTAACAGCGATTACTGCAGAATTGTGTTCTTTCAGGCAAACAGATTTCTTAATTTTACTACCAGTTTGTCGACCAATAAAATGAACCCATGTCTCAGCATTCCCACCTCCAGTAACAGCTACACAGAAGTCACTTGCAACACATAATGTCCCTTCATTTTCCCGCACTCCACCATTCACATTATGATTTATACAATGTGACCATAAAGTATCAACGAGTTGGAATTGAAGCTCTGACATGGCATTTGCCGACTGATACACATAACGATCTTTGTATGGACTAACTTTTGGTCTTAAAATGCATAGGAATATCTAAAAGAAAGTGTAGTTCGAAAAGACGAATAAGCAATGCAAACTCGTTACATTTCAAGTCATAAATATGAGTGTAATGGTATACAATCAACTTCAATAAATCACCAATTAATAAACAAAAGCATCAATTTTCATTTTGTGGATCACTTAAATTGCACAAAATTAAAAATCAACTACTATTCAGTTGATATTATAATGAATGATCGAGTTTAAAAGAAATCCAGTTTACCAGTTAGGTTACCACAACTACCTAAAAACCACATAAATTCTCGGTGAGGTTATGCATCACTTGGGAAGTGTAACAGTCACAGTGATTGGCATAACATGTAGAATAACGATTTTTTCACTCAGTTGCAACGTAAAACCTGGTATGCAAGTAAACCGAGTTAAGTCGCCATTTTCGTGGGGCAAGGTGAGATGTGATGTTATCAGGGTCGATCTATTTATTGTGAGATGGTAGCGATGTTTGCAGACGCTAGCTACCGAAGAGGAACACTCTACTGCTGACACTCTTCTACAGTCAGAAGTACGACTTTGCCTTAGGACCTTCATTTTTTACTTTTAGTTTTACTGTGTCCTAATCGACCTGGTTGGCATGGTGTAACCTAAAGGACCAAGTGTTTCAGCCGATACACTTCGATTGGATCATCACAACAACTAGCCCCGACCACAAACATCAAGGTGGAAGCCACAGTCAGAGTTTTTAACAATACACTGATCAATATAAAGAACATTTATGATTCATTTATACATAGTAATCAACGAACTTTATACTCATTTGTACAACCTACTCGTACAGCACCAGATGCATAACCAACAATAATATGATATGCATCATATGCTGAAAAAGATCTTGCACAACTACTTGTAATACACTGGATAGACGAATTATCTTCTGTTGCTGCTTTCAAATAATGAATTAATCTACCGTCAAACACACGAATAACAGTCAGATCGCCATTACTCCAACCTATTAAAGCATGTTCGTAAGTAGGCAATATTGTCAAACAAGTTACACATATAGGATTTCCTGAACCTATTTGAGGTGGTTTTACATCAATCCATGGACCTATGGAAAAAACAAGATAAATAAAGTGAACGAAAATGGATAAGGCTCTTTTATGTTAATTACAACTGGTTGATAAATATGATAAAAAAATGTACAAATGTCTTCAATAAGAAGAAATCAAATCCACCATAGATTTGCAATTTAGAAATGAAGTAAAACTGTAAACTCATTATCAAAGTAATAAATTATATATTTTTAACAGACAGTGAATCTGAGTGACTCGGGATCGAATCGCTTGAAGTAAATCAATTCCCACAAAGTTACAGGTATTCCTTGCTAACCAGTGTCGAATAGCACGAAACCCAGGTTCATGATTTCCTGACGTCTACCTCCAACTTTCTGATACCTCGACATAATGAAAGCGATGTTTGGTCACTCAGACTAGTGGCAATACTGCAAACTAATCAAAAGTATTCGATCAGTACTAGAAAACTAAACCGTACAGGTCCTATAAGAATTCCTCCATAAGGCTGTTAGAGGTTAGGAAAGGACTGAAAATAATTTGTCTAATCAGCATATACTAAGAAAGCCTCTAAAATATTCGTGGATTGTATGTCATACTCTTATTACAAGATTTCTTACTCTGCTTACGGAGTTATTTAGAGGTCAGAAGTTACCAATAAACCTAGAAATACAGTTGTTTTCTGTACACTCATGAAGCTTAAATTAAAGGTTCTTTGTTTACTTCATACTCACTTCTTACAGTTCAGGGCTCAAGTGTAGGCGTATTCTGTGAATCTAGGAAGCGCCTTCGATGTCATTATCGAGCATTCGAATGGCAAATTGATTATATACAAACATCAACAAACAATTGTAGGATTTTTATTATTTCCAATTCTGTATACTGATTGGTATTCATTGAATAACTGCATTACATAGTCAGAATCATACTGTCGAATCAATATTTATTAAACATATTACTTACTTACTTACTTACTTACACCTGTTACTCCTAATGGACCATAGGCCGTCGACCAACATTCTCTAACCCACTCTGTCCTGGTCATTCTTTTCTAGTTCCATCCAATTCTTGTTCATTTTACTCATGTCTATCTCCATTTCCCAGCGAATTCATGAGTCAATTGAAGCTAGACCGCCATGGAAAATCTGGAAGCACTGGACGGCTGTTTCGCTTTAGTATGGGACTCCTCAGCATATTTAGGAAACAGTGAAATTAGAGCGAGATATACATTCACATAACAGGAAACTTCTATCTTCGCTCGCCAATCAACCAATCACAGCTCAGATAATTATTACAGACCAAATAGCAGTAAATGATGTGCGGAATGAAATAAACATTCAAGCTTGACAAATTCATTTATTTATTTTTAAAAGAGGCAAAAGTATTGCTATTCCAAAGTACAGAAAACTAAAGTTAACACTTACCAAAGGTTCCCCATAGTCCAGTATCCCATATATTAATGTAATTATTCAAAAATTGGCCACCACCTGACTGGAAAATGTACTGACCATTTGGTTTCGAAAAGCATATCTTCCCATATTGGTTTGGAATTAATTGATCAGTTTGATCATATGGAAAATATTCAATTGTAAAACAAGAGTATTCTTGTATTAAACCACCTTGATACCAAAGTATGTCATCGTTCCACAGCATTAATACACCATCTTTATCAAACGTTGCTAATATATTCCCTCCATTTGGTGAGTAGGCGAGTGAACAAAGTGACGTTGATGCAGATAGCGACTATTGATAAAATTAAGAGACAAAAATATGAATGGCTGATATAGAAATCTACCACTGTCAACGAATTATACACTCTGCATATTAGGAGTAGAGAAACTACTCGATTGGTCAAATCAAAGTGGAGCATGGGGTGGACACCAGAATTAGTGGTTAAAAGTCGGACGCCTTCACCACTGAGCCACCACTCTACAAACAACAACACAACGTAAGATTTGTTAACTTACCCTCACGATAGATAAGGAAGATAAATTGTAGAAATGTATTGTACCATCCCAACACCCTATAGCCAAATCATCATGTACTAAGTATTCTTGTTCATTGCTTAAAACAGATGGCAATCGGAATGCAATTGAAATAATCGGATAACTGGATACATTTATTGACTTAACTGGATGAAGCTTTACAGAACAGACACTTGTCGATAGATCACTGGATTTAACATCAATTTCTGAAACATCCCATAAGTAAACCATACAGTCTAAATCACCAGTAGCAACCAGTCGACGTCTAGGATGCCATGCAGAAGTAGTTACACATCGACGATGATATCCACATAACGATGCCAATTGTGAAATCACTGTTTTGTCATGCACTTTAGACCCAACATTGTGAATCACGGTAGACGCATCCCAGATATAAACATCACCATCTTCTGAGGCACTCATTAACCGAAGTTCTGAAATGAACTTTTCGGGAGATTTTATGTTTTCAGGTTTACTGGGGAATCCGTCAAGGAAACATAAACTTTGAACGCTTGAACGGTGTCCAGTTAATGACCACAGTTCCTGAAATAAAGTAACAAAGAGACTTTTCAAATTAAGGAACTAATAATAACAAAAACAGACTGATCGTTAAGCCTCTTATGTGAATCAGAAAAAATGAAAGAATCTGTTCCATGTTCGAACAATAGAAATTTACAAGAGAACTCACACGCATAGTGGACAATTCTATGAAAGTAATCGTACCACACCTAGTTCCATACACCAATACTTTAGCAGTTGAATTCATTTCCACAGACGTTGGCACATCCATGGAACCATTTGAAGTCACAATTGGTTTATATGTCATATTCCTCTGCATAGGTTTGATCAATGTGCATTTTGGTGAATTTACACGGAAGAGTATTTGACTATTGTTCATGTTTAATTGCCTTTGTATACTGAAATCATTAAGATACAACAATGAGAGGCCTAACATATGGATCCATTCACTGGAATCTTGGTTGATAGCTAATTCACAAAACGAATTCGGATATCTATCGAGTAAGAGAATAAAAGGCCGCATTTTAGACAACAATAGTAATATTTATATGTAATAATAAGAATAATTTAACTTATGCAAGACCCGTATATTTGTTTCAGTCTATATCGATATGAAGTTGGGAATAGTTGAAAAATGTGCTTAGGAGAGAAAAGATTTCGGTCTGACTATCAGTGTCAGTTAGTCAGTCAGTCAGCTACAACGTAGGACCAGGCACATATGTGCATCGGTCCAGGTTGCCATACCTCATTAGCACAGCAAGATGAACACCGGATTCATAGGAGTGGTTAGGTCAAAGGTTGCAATAAGGATATAGTATAGGAAGAAAGAATTAGTTCGTAGAAAGAAAGATATGAAGTGATTTTAATCTCTTAGTTTAAGGGAAGACAGGGAGTGTATACACCGACGCCATTGTGATCGATTCTGAGCCATGTCACCAAGAGTCTCCAACCATTGGTTACGAAAGTCACGCGGACCCCAACCAAGTAGTCTGCATCTACCAACATGGCTCAGACTAGAAGTAAGTGACTTCAGGCACTGATGCCACGTTTTGGTTTGGCCGCCCCTAACTTTCTTCCAACCATCCCCTACACCGGTTAGCATTGCACGTCGTGGTAATCGGTGTTCAGGCATACGTAATACGTGGCCCAACCATCTCAGTCTATGAAGATTCATAACCTCATCAACTGATTTACCATCATTCCCTAATACCCTGCGTCTAACCTCACTATTACTTACCCGGTGATCCCAGCAGATGCCAGCAATATTTCTAAGGCATCTGTGGTCAAATACTAGTAGCTTACGGGTGTCTTCCACTCTTAATGGCCATGTTTCGCTGCCGTAAATTAAAACAGAACGAACTGCCGCGCAGTATACTCGTCCTTTTATTGATAGACGGATATCTCGCCTCCGCCAAAGGTGACGTAAGTTGGCAAAAGCCAAACGAGCTTTTCGAATCCGTGTTGAGATTTCGTCAGACACCAACCCATTAGGGCTGATCAGACTTCCAAGATAAGTGAAGTTGTCGACGCGTTCGACTACTTCACTCCCTATCCTTAGTTCAGGTGTTGACGCAGACCAGTCCTGAAGCAACAACTTGCATTTAGAGGGAGAGAAGCGCATCCCAAACATTCTGGCATTGTTGCTTAGTGCTACCAAAAGACTCTGCATTTTGTCAGCGTCTTCACCAAACAGGACTATGTCATCTGCGTATTCTAAGTCGATAAGTGGACCTCCTGGAAGGAGATCAATACCCGAGAATTCAGTCGACGAGAGTGTTATTTCCATCAATAGGTCTATGATGAAGAAGTTAAACAAAAATGGAGAAAGCGGACAGCCTTGACGGACACCACTTGAGGTTGCAAAAGTAGATGACAGTTCGCCATAAGCTCTGACTCGACTGGTAGTGTTCATGTAAAGAGCCTTCACAAGGTTTATGTACTTCTGAGGTACGCCTTTCAATGACAGACTGCCACAGAATCTCGCGGTCTACCGAGTCAAATACTGCTTTTAAGTCAAGAAGGACCACCATCGTCGGACGCCGATAGGTATGCCTGTGTTCTAGAACCTGACGAATGGTGAATATGTGGTCGATGCAGCCACGACCAGGTCTAAAGCCAGCTTGGTCCTCTCGAGTTTGTAGTTCACGAGTCTTAGTTAGGCGTTTGATAATTATCGAGGCCAGTATCTTAGATACTATGTTTGTTAAACTAATCCCTCTGTGGTTGTCACAGGATTATTTTGACCCTCTCTTATATATTGGGACGATAAGTGATTGTGACCAGTCAGATGGAATAACGTCTAACTACCAGATCTTAGCTCAAATATTAGTCAACCTAATCGCTAAAATTGGACCACCATCCTTAAAGACCTCTGGAGCCAATCCATCTGGACCAGCTGCCCTTCCTCGTTTCAGATTAACTATAGCCTTTTGAACTTCAGCAAGAGTTGGGGGACCTACTTCAATGTTCCATTCACACTGTCTGGGAATAGAGGGTAGTTGTACAGTAGCTGAAGGCCAGCTGAACTGTTCTCTAAAATGCTCCGCCCATCGTTCTAAACGCCTGGACTGGGAGCAGATGAGAGTATCATCTTTTTCCGAAATAATCTCACTTACACTTGACTTATTATTCCAGTTTCTTTTATTAGTCTGTAAAGCTGTCTTGTGTTCCCTATAGTCGCCGCCTTTTCCATCTCTTTTGCTTTCGTTACCCACCACTGCTCACGGTCGTTCCCTAGACTTTTTCTTAACCTAGATCTGATTTGTTTTCGCTCTTCATCATGTTCAGAACCTGATGGGACGAGTTTACGAGAATCCATCAGTGTGACAGACCTTGAAGAAATCCACTGGTTCCTTGCAACTCTGTGGTTTAAGTCACTAATAGATGTCACTGCTGTTTCCACAGCTGATTGTATGCCCTTCCAAGCAACATCTGGGTCAGCCTCGTCTTCACAACTACCTAAGTGTGACCTCAGTTGTTCCTGGAACCTACTTTTGATTTTCTCGTTACTCAACTCAGTTCTGACGGGTCTTTTTAATGTGGCTTTTTTGCGTCCAGTGAGGCGCAAGCAGATGCGTGCCCGTATTAGGGCATGGTCGGAGTCCAAGCAGGTACTCCAGAATGAGCGACAATCTTCTACCGACCCTCTCCAACGATGACTGATGGCAATATGGTCTATTTGAGTCCATCGTTGGTTTGGTGTAGGGGGTCGCCATGTTAGACGATGTCTCTCCTTATGCTTAAAATTTGTGTTTGCTAAAAATAAACGATTGTCTGAGCATAGCTGCAGCAGACGATCACCATTATCTGTTCGCTGTGTCGGAACACTGAAATATCCACCTAAATGCCTATCTGTTTGGTTTAAGCTACCTATCTGAGCATTAAAATCACCTGCTACGAGTACTATGTCTGAGCGTTTAGCTTTCTGAAGAAGTTCGGACAGCTTTCTGTAAAATTCATTTTTCACTTCATCTGAGCTGCAGTCAGTGGGAGCGTCGGCAGAAACGACAAAAAGGCAACGACGTGTGTCCCTATCCTTCCGAGTTCTTACGTAGCCGTTCAGCCGAACGGCACATAAACGACTGTTGACGGGGATCCACTCTAGCAGTGTTTGTTCCGCCCTCATGCTTAGTGCTATGCCTACACCTGCCAGTCCACGAGAACTTGCCATCGGGTCACCAGATACACGAAGGGTGTATCTTGTTGGCTCTCCGTTTTGCCGAGGTGAGGTCAAGTGAATAACCACACTGGAATCCTGTATGCGTGTTTCGGAGACACAGCACACGTCAATGGTAAGAGACTCTAGGGTTTTAGCCAAGGAAGCCTGCTGACAGATTTGACATAGGGTTCGTACGTTGAAGGCTCCAATGTGTAGTTTGGAGCGAGGTTTCAGTAGACCTGGGACAGTATTTTGCGCACTAGAATCGTTGGCTATGGTGACACTTGAGGTGGAAGCCGAGAGAGGAAATTTAAAGTTGAAAGTCGATGTAGGAGGAATAATAGGAATTGAAGAGGGAGGTTGATTATGAATACAGTGGTCTTGGGTGCTGTTAGAGGCATGAGGGCGGTTATCACTTACCGGTTGCCCACATCGTGGAAGGGTTCTTCTGGAGGTACCTGAAAAGGAAATTGGATTAAAGGTGGTCTTAGTGACCTGAGAGCGTGACCGCAGTGCCCAAGGGACAACTGCTTGAGGCCGGTCGCGCACGGCCTTTTCGTAGGAGGTTTTTGACGTGTTAGCTCCGTTCTTCAAAGGGCCTTACCGTCGGAGACGGAAATCCGTGAGGTAAGGTGAGGTGTGCATTTTTAGGGTCGACCTTTTCTAACCCCACCCCTCCTTGTGGGAATGCAGCATCGCTGTCATGCTGGTTGTCTGAAGGAAACACCTTACTGCTGTCACACCTCTGTACAGTCAGCAGTACGACTTCGCCTTCGGACCTTGGGTTTGTTGCTTTTAGTCTTACCGCTCTTCAACCGACCTGTCTGACATGGTAGGACCTTGAGGAACGGTTGTTCCAGCCAGTATAGCTCGGTTGCTTCATCACGATAGGCAAGCCCGACCACCACGTCAAGGTAGCAACAACGGTCGGGTACTATCAGTGTAGCATTTTCAAAGTGACCGAAACCATAGAAACAACGCTGCATATAGCTTATTTGTTATAAGAAGTTGAGTGTACAGGTCTTCACACAGTTTAGTTATAATTCACATTCATTTGACGTTGTTACAACATGATGTTCAATTCCTTTTGTCACCAAATACTTGTTTGAAATCGGTGTTTACAGTAAACACATTCGATACTGAATATCAAAAACATAAACATTTACTAATCTAAAACTTGTGCATGCTCAAGGTTTACATAACTTTGAGCAATATCAATTTAAGAAGGAAGTGTTGTTTCCTAATTCGCAAAATTTAAAGTAACTACTGAATGGAGTAAATCATCAATCCGATTACATTCCAATCCGAATGTTCACGTTGTAATGCACTTGATAGGTGACGCAAGATGATGTACTGTAAATACAGACATCAATCAGACATCCTAATTAACGAACAACCGCACTCTCCATACTAATTTATTTCAGAATATCTACTTTGAACAAGTAGTACAATAAACCCTGATACAATAACTGTGCGTTACAATTGTTCACGAATATTTACATGGTTAATTAATGATATACATAAATATGAAACTTACTTTACTAAAAATTCATAGTTTACACAAACAAACGTTTTCATCGCATCAATTTTGTCAATAAAAGGACATAATTCCAGTTTCCTTTTCCACTTTTCTTGTATACATCGATCAGTCGTAGCTGCGAAAACAAAATTAATTCGAACACAATTTAATTAGTAATGACTAAAATAATTTACGAATAAAAACTGGATTTTAACAAAAACTTGGGTTGTCGTTAGATTCTAACCAATCGCTTTCTTTGGACAATCCATTCAAGTTGTTGATCATAGAACAGCCTGAAAAAGATGTTTTTATTTGTGAGTTGGCTAGAGTACACCCAAATTAAACCAGTGTCTAATAGTCGCACTTTTTCAGGAGATGTTGTAAAAATTGCCATCAGTCAGCGACATAAACATACTTTGAAACAAAATATTAGCATAATGAACATATATTTTGATAAGTATTGCTAATTTGAACGCTTTATTCGGTTCCTAAGCTATTCTGGTAACCCGAAAGCTAGAACTACGCAGCGAACTGAACACGATAGATAAGGCGCAAATTAAGCGAAAAGCACTTTACTCCGAAGGTTCATTTTTGTACAGAAAAACACGAGTATTTATAGATTTTTAGCATTTGTCAAATCAACATCATATTTTGGCTAATCCGCTAAGAGACATTATGCTACTGACCAATATTAGCATACCACGTTAATATTCTAGAAAGCTCACTCATGCTCTGATTGGCTGAAACTCTTCAGCTCCTTTAGGGTCTCCGGAGGCTCCGTTGAAGTTCTCCGAAGCCGACTCAACATATTTATTTGAAAAATCCGTAAAATTATCCAAATTAGGAAAATCACACTTACGATATCCATTGAGAAATCTCATCAATGTTGACGGATATTCACTTAAAATTCTGCATATAAACATGGGACTTGTGAGCAAATGACAAATAATATCCAATTCATCAGCATACAACTTGAAAAGAAAAACACAAAACATTACGAACAAGGCATAAACAAAGAATCAGGAAGTGAACAACTACTGTTGTTTCAGCACAGTTTTTAACTTGTCAACAATTAGTCGTCACAACATCCTATTCAAAACAGAATTCAATGTTTTCACATTTCATTCATCATACATTAATATATCATGCTCAATACATACATCTACATACATTTAAGGAATCATTGATCCATTTCAATATCGGAACTTCCAAAACAATAAAACTATGGAGAAAAACATGTTCAGTGTTCAACCAACGTTTACAAAGCTCTAATAAAGAGTCTCCATGATAGATGTCACATCGACTTCACTTTATGGTGCTTCAATCAAAAAAACATATGAGGACAACAGTTAACTGACCATCAACGCTGTGTTTCTTAATGGTCTAGCACTTTATGAACATTGTGTAGACACCGAAATTTCAGTCAACTATGTACTTTGTCATTACACTCAGCTAACTAAACTGTCAACTAAAAAGTCTGAAGTAGAAATTATAACATTCAATCTTTCATATGGGTTACAGATCATAGTCAAATATTACCCAAAACCAGTAAACTTATCACTAAGTTCTCTTGCAATCGGAAATTAACATTTGAAACAATTTTCAATAGAATTCAGAAAACAGTCATGCATTCTAAAGCATCAATGGTTTCCTGTTGATCTGAGAAATAAAATCGAAAGGTGAGTTGTTGATTTGTGAACTGCATTATCACCAATCATAAGTTATTCGGTGTGTAATAAATTGTAATATCTTCATTGAATATTATGAACATGAATGACAGATTTGATTGTACAATACACATTCAGTCGTGTCACTAAAACTCTCCCTTCTTCAATCTATTCAATTACGCTTCAAGTATTAGGTTTATGGCTAAATTTTCAGCTTAACTACCTCAAACATCAATCACATTTTTCTTCATAACACACATAGCACAAAGTAATTTGATGCTTGCCATCATCAACTGATCAACCTTAAACAACCAATGAAAAACTAAGAAGCATTGAACAGTTATTTCATCGCACTATCAAGCTCTTCAACAGTGAACATACACGATGTGTGATTACAGTCAAAATCGACTTACAAAATGATAAAGTTTATCATCCAAATCTGACAAAACAACAGCCAATATTTTGTGAATAGTAGCATTAAAAGTATACTCTGAGTACATATAATTTCCATGATTTTCAAAAAATTTATTGAATACTACTTCTTCAATCGAGTGACTTAGAAATGATAAATTCTCTGCACCTAAATTCCATAATTCAATTTTCCTATTCAATGTCATCTTTTCAGTTGAAATAACATTACTATTATTACTATTACTGCCATTGGATGTGCTATTGAAACAGTGCAATGATTTATTGAAAATAATCATTAACGGACGTAATCTACTGAGAAGAATATGAAATGCAAGTGGAGTTAAATGTAATCGTTTTGATTTGTCTAAAGCACACAAATTGTTTGTACATTTTGACAGAATAAATCTGTCAATGTTACTTTCAAGTGCACATATAGATTCTAAATCATTCGGTTTATCCTGTATGACTGAAAGCATTTTCCATGGATTATTCTCCCAATTCATTTCATATTTTTCATTGATATTTTGTGTAGTAAAAAGCCATTCATTGAGTAGAATTAAAAGTTCTTTACTTGACAATGAGTGACGACAGAAGACTAAAAAGCCCAGTGTTGCAATAATCAAGTCATTTTTATATTCAACTTCAAGATTTTTAATGATCTCATCTATTAACTGATCAATTGTGCCAGATAACATTTTCAGATGAGATTTCACCTAAACAATCAAAATGAAAGCATAAATAATTTATAAGCAGAGATTTACAGATAAATGAAGTTAGAAAGATCACGATAGTTAAACTCCAGAGTGTATGCAAATATGTAGCAATCTATGGGTGAATACGTTTAATCAGTATCATACGGGTAACAACAATCATGTTTCCCATCAAATGAATTTAAAGTTTGAAGTTCGATCTTGACAAAAATTATTAGTTCCACTGAAGATGAATAATTGAAATTACATCCATAAAATGGAAATAGCTATTCAACAATTTTAAATGTTTCAGTTTGGGAAGGACAGGAGGCTCGATGGTCTATGTTAGTCCTGGCAATGGTGGTCTTTCAGTTGATCCAACTTTCTTTTGAAAGAGTCGACGGATGGAGCCTCAACTACGTGCTGAGGTAGTAAATTCCACTCGTTGATGATTCGATGGGAAAGTTGATAGTCAGCTGACAAGTAATTTGTTCTCGGCTTATGAACTTTTTTGGAGTGTCCTCGTAAATTCTCTGTTTTGGAAGACAAGAAAGATGAGGGCATATCAGGTGCAAATTTATCACTAAGCAATTTGTAGACTGTAATCAAGTCGCCTCTAGTTCTGCGATATGACAACGGGAAAAGGTTCAGCTTGGCCAGTCGAGATTCATATGGAAGCTTAGCTATTCCGGGAATCAGCTTAGTCGCCGTTCTCTGAACCTTTTCCAGAAGCTCACTATCTTTTTTTAAGCAGGGGCTAGCCGCTTGTATGCAGTACTCAAGTTTAGGACGAACGAACACTGTATACAAAGTCAAAAACGTTTTAGCGTCGACATGACTAAAAGCTCTACGTATTGACCATAACGTTCCAAAACCTTTGGAGGCTATTGCACGGCAGTGTGCAGTAGTCTTTAAGTCTTGACTAACGATAACTTCTAAGTCATTATATGTCTGGGCGACAGGTAGCTCAGTGTTATTCATCGTGTATGTATCTGTGCCTTGATGACCGATATGCATCACAACACACTTGGAAGTATTTATCGGCAACTGCCATGTTTGAGACCATTCAGATAACTTCTTCAGGTCATTTTGAAGTTCTAAGCTATCACTCTTACATCGTATCGTTCTCCATATCTTGACATCGTCAGCATATAGCAAGACCGATGATGATAGGAGACAAGGAAGGTCATTTACATACAAGAGGAATAGCACTGACCCCAAAACTGTACCCTGGGGCACTCCACTAAGCACAGTTTCCCAGCTAGATAACTTTGAGTTCACCCTTACTCTTTGTTGACGCCCAACTAAGAAGCCTTTTATCCACATCAATAAATTGCCTCCAATCCCGACTTTTCTTAACTTATATAACAGCCGGTTGTGCGGAACTTTGTCAAAAGCTTTACTGAAATCAATGAGGGCGACGTCTACAGGTAGCTTTTGGTCCTTAAGAGTGCATCAGCTTTCACGAGCCACTAATAAGTTAGTGAGACAAGAATAACCTATTCTGAAGCCATGCTGCTTCTCCGAGAGGATCCGGTTTTTATCGAGATACTTAAACAGCTCCTTCCAAATAATCTTTTCTAAGATTTTAACAACCACACTAGTTAGGCTAACGGGGCGGTAGTTCTCAGGTTTGTGTTTCGTACCTGTTTTGAAGACAGGACTTACTATGGCGTTTTTCCAGTCTTTCGGTAAACGACCCTGCGTAACGGATATGTTAAAGCATGTACTTAAAGGGCTTGCAACGAAGTTAGATAATTCCTTCAGTAGCCTAGGATGTAATTCATCGGGCCCCGTGGATTTACCTATGTCAAGCTTATTTAGCAGACCAAAGACATCGAGCTCTTTAATGGTCACGCTATCCAGTGTATGTATGGGGGGATCTGTATACGCTGACGGGAAGGGCGCTTCTATGGTATTTACGTTGCTAAAGTAGTTCGAGAACACTTGAGCCTTACCAAAGTCGTCCTTCACTAATGATGAAGCAGTACTGTCTCCCCATAGAGCAGGAATATTTCCTTTTCTCCTTGTCCTTTGGTTTATATAGGAATACAAGCGTTTAGGACATTCTATGGATTCCTTAACAAGTTTTCCTTCGTACAATTTTATAGACTTACGGAGGGTCGAGGCACAAGTATTCCGAGCCTTTCGATACTGAGATTTTGACTCATCAGTCCCCAGTAACCTAAATCTATCCCACATTTTCCTTTTCTTACGGAGAAGAATACGGACCTCCCTACTGAACCATGGTGGTGAGTTTTTCGGCCCCTTTGGTATAGTCTAAGGGATGTGAGGTGTGGTAACTTTTAAGTATGAATTTCGAAATGCGTCCCAGGCCGTTTCAATGGAGGACCCTGGGTCTATTGTCCAATCTATTAACGATGCTGAGTGCATGATGTCTGGTATGTTTGCTTTCCAGACGTTGGGTCTGGACTGGACTGACGCGTCCTCGTGACTGGCAGTTATATGGAAGTCGAAAGTTAAAACTGCGTGGTCACTTTTACCTAGGGGTGGCATATGATGGAGGTTCGCAACATCATCCTCATAATGAGTCAGCATAAGATCTAATAAGGTTGATTCAGTGTCCGGATCGTACCTTGTCGCTTCTTTCACATGTTGCACTAGAGCACATGTGATAACCCCATCAACTAGTTCCTGCTCGAAAGAATTCTCCGACGATTTAGTTCGCAGATTTTCCCAGTCTACCTTAGGTGCATTGAAGTCCCCTAGGATTAGACATCGACCACTTTGGGACCAAATATTGAGACTGCTTAACAGGATCTCATTTGCCTCACAGCTTGGACTGCGATAGACCAAACCAATCAGCAGCTCTTGTCCCTTGCATTTTCAGCGAAGACTAACTAATTCACACGTCCCACTCTCATGGGATACACTATCGATAATGGCAAATGGGATAGCATTCCTAATGAATAGAGCTACTCCCCCTCCTTTGCGCTTTTGTGTTCTGTAACATACTACCAAAAGCTAATTGAGCGATTACAGACAGCGAAAAGTAGTATATCCTCAAATGTATATAATGGAAACATTGATCCATGTCTTTTGACAACCTCACTAACAACAACAGTCTTTAGGAGCAGATTGTGAAGATTATTGAAACTCGTCAGGTGGATGTACCAGCATCCTAGTGTTGATCGCTATATCGGACGATCAAAATTCAGTCCAAAACATCAACAACGGGATAATTCAAGTCCCTATTAAATCACGATTATATTAAAACTTCATGATAATGTACAAACCTCATCATGACTTCCACATAATTGTAGATATTTGCAAACCATATTGAAATACGATGGATTATTTGACTCACAAGCTGAAATTAGTAAAGCGATCTAAAAAGTAGTGTAAAAGAAAGTATAAGATAGAGGATAAAAGGGGATTTTCAAATTTCTTCATAGGAAAATGAATATTTTATGATTTACACTTATATTACATGACTACCTTTTATCACATAACAATTATTCATTCATTTCAACCTACCTCATATTCCAATTGAGAATGAACACAAGACACTCCATTATTATGTAAATGAGACAATATAACAGCACGAGATTCTTCGGAAGTCAACTGAGGTATCTGATACACTGAACAAGTGTTTTTGTTATATTGACATGTTAATTTTTGTATGATTTCCGAATTAGAATGACATGTGAAAATAAACTGAACATTCTGATTAGAAAGAAACAGTGAACAAATAAAAGCATTGACAAAGTACTAGAAATTTCAATTCATTTTTTAAAAAAATGTTTACTGTTATGATAGGTAGTGTATGAAATCTGATACTGATACAAGATGTGCTGTGCATTAAAGCTTGCCCCTCCCAATCGACTACTTGAATGAGAACACAAGAGTGGACGAGAAGGTATATTGGCTACCAAATAAAATGCACAAATACTCATTCACATATATACATCTCTGCCCCTTAGAAAATCAACTCATCTCTTAGCCAATGATATCCATTCATCCTTCAGGTCATTTCAGATTGACATCAAGTGAACTTCGCACTTGACTGTTTTTGACTGCCTCATCGTATCACTAACAGATTAAATAGTTAGATAATAGATAAATTGATAAATTTATACCCCGACGAGTCGTCGGATATTCCTCAACAATATCTCTAGAGGCTCAGGAAACATTTTACCCTATCTGCGTTGAATAGGAGCTTCTCAGAGACATCTGGAAGTGAAGAGTCACGTGTCACATTAACTATACTTTGTACAGCATATACTATACTTAGTGTGCTTCCAGGGATTCATAGACGCCCATAAGCGTGCGTAACTCTGCAAATATCATGGTTATTCTGTACATAAACTAAACTTGGAGTAAAGCGTTCTTTTTCAACCACGATCCTTTTTTCACGTGCTCAAGTTGCCGTGTAGATCTAGCCTGGAGTTATTAGAAGCAGATGGGAAATCCGATCGAGCGTTCATTCAGCAGACTTACCAATATCATGAAATAATTGTGTGTTCATTAGTGACTAGTTTCAAGATGAATTACTAAATGCTGTAGTATGAAGTAGAGACTAATGAAACCAACCAAAAAGAGAATAGGATAGCAGCTCAAGGATAAAATTCCATGAAGTTGAAAGTGTGAAACAGATTGTACTAGAACACAATGACTCAACAATATCGTGTTCGCTGTAAAACCTAAGGACTATGATTCCGGAATTCAGTGTGCATGATGTTTTGGATGTGCGGAGTCAAATAGCTTTAAACTAGAACGTAACAAGCGTTTGTTATTCACTTGTTTTCAAAATGTTTCTACAACCTACGTCACTTCATGATTACATTTGCCAAAGTATGAAAAAATGTCGCTTCAATTTACGATGCAATACAATTCGTCTATATAATGTTACCAGTGTGTTTTTGTGTTACATACGACTTTTATTCTTGAGAAATTACACCACTGTGTGACACATGATTACTAATTTATGAATTCCAACCAACAGAGTATGGCTGGTTCAACTAGAAATCAACTAATAATCAATCATACAAAATTTACTTCGACTTAACCAAATAGAATTTGAATTAGTCTTTTGAACCATTTTACCATCTTTCACGCTGACGATGATCACATATATTAAAATTATGCTTTTCAGTTTACGGTCAACATAAACAATGTTGCCATACCTCCCACAATTTTCACTAGCTGATATGACAACAAAACCAGGTACAGTACCAATCCAATAACCTACATACTACCACCTTAGGTTAAATCATTCAGTCAAGTTTACTTGCTAATCGAAACGATTTTGAAGCGTAACGTTGAATAATGCTGTTATTAATTGTTTCAAAAGAACACTTACTTTTGGTAAGACCGGTGGTAGCCAGTCGTCTAATATCAACGGATCAAGATAGTCTACATCGTCAATTAGAAAAGCATAATTCAATCCAGGTATGCAACCCAAAAACCATATCATTTTATTAAAACAAAGTATTTTCAATCTACAACGAAAGAAACACACATACACACACGTGAAACTACATTTTACAAAATAAGTAAGTAAACAGAAATTTAGTCATTTTTAGATTTTGTCATGACTGAAAGACTTTTGGATGAATAACTGAAGTTTCTATACAAAGCTTTAGAAAAGTGGATATCAACCATGTCGAGAACGAGACAAATATTGGTAATAGTGCTTTGTTACTCATCACGTTATTTCATAAGTACACTAAAGTAAAGATTGTGGATCAATCAATCCAGGACTAAGTGATCTGGAAGTGCATTCATCGCAACGAAACCTGGAACTACTGATCTCAGTTCAATGTAACGTATCGTGAATGTGAGCTGTCGAGGAGTCGTGAACCTCAGTGGAACATCTGTCCAACGTTCTCTGGTTTTCAACGACTTCTCAGTTGACGTCAATCTGTGATGAACAATGTCTTCAACTTATTGCTCCTGGTTATATTTGAACACTTCAAAGAATAAATTGGTAACAGATAGATACTAGGTGGTAAGTTAGTAAGTGTATACCGATAAGGGGTCTTAAATTAGGTAAAAACATCTATTCAGTGCTCTTTCGCATTTCATGGTCCTCTCTATGTTATAATATCTAATAGATGTGTTGGTACCAATAGTCAGACAAGCATTTAGAAAGCTAATATCATCATGTTAAACACTATAGATAAGTGAAATAAAAAAATTACTTCAGATTATGGTGATCGTTTGCTGTATTTGTGCTATCCAAATTAACTTTGATCTTCGAAAGAAACATTTTAAGAATATTTGATGAACTGAATAAACTCTGTAATTGGGCAGCTAGACATTTGATCCAATGATCAAGCACTTTAGACAATTGTTTACATGATGGTAAACCTGTACTCGGTATACCATTTGTAAAATGAATTAAAATTTGATAATTTGCCAATGATTGACTGTTTGACATTGGTTTCCGTGTGGTACTTGTTGATCGAGCATAATCTTTCGAGCTCATCAAAGTAGAATGATGATCACTTGTAGCCAACGACATTGCTAATGCAGCCAGATGAACAGTTTTTCCACTTCCAGGACTTCCAGTAATGACTAAAATCCCTCCATTTTCGTCTTAAACACGGAAATACACACATTAAAAAGGAACAGTTAACTTTTATACATATATACGCAAGGAAAGTAGAGTTACACTGAATAGAACCTAAACATTTCCCCGGCAAAGCATTTGTCTTACTGAACTAATTTCATTAAGGTGTACTTACACGATTCCACATAATGTTCACAACCCTCTATCATGAATCTAATTACTGAGAAGCTAAACAAGTACCACTACGACGGTTTGCATATTTGTCGCCTCCTCTTTCTCCTCTGTCGTTTAGAGGATCTTGATATCTTTGCTATAAAATTCATGCATCAAATAAATTCAGAGATGAAAAGAGATTTCATATGAGCAAGACATGCTCACAAACCTTTACAGATGAATATATACAGCAGCTAATTACAGTATCAAGACTTCTTCTGCAGATTTTGTATATCCATAACTTAGGTGTTGCAATGTTGTACGTTTCTCTCTGAGGACTTTTTAGCCGTAATTAAACATATTTTATCGAATAAGACTATTATTATTAATATTATTTCATGTCAGTTGTTGCTCATCAGCAAAGCATGACAGGTAGGCCTAACCTCTGCCTACATCTACGAAAGATGTTTCCTGGTGTGCAAGTGGGTTACAAAATAAGGCGGTGAGCAAACTAAGACATGGAATATCAGTCTACAAAAAGTGAGTGACTGTTAGTCTGAACCAAGACAGTAGATCCAAACTACTTGGTTGAAGTCAACGCAATAACCACGATCAGTGAGGCTGCAGACATTGGGTGACATGGCTCACGATGGTTCATAATGGGACAGAGGTATGTACTCTTTGTCTTCCTTCGGATTATTTATTTTTAAATTATTTAGTCCCTTCCACTACTACTAAGACAACCACCACCAATCATATTATTCCTGTTCTCCTCAATCCGATCTTCTCAACCTTCTGCTGCTAGGCATTCCACTTCTGATTGCTGTTACATATTACTTATGTCGACAGACATAAATAATATACACCGCAATACTACTACTACTACTACTACTACTACTACTACTACTACTACTAATAATAATAATAATAATAATAATAATAATAATAATAATAATATTACTATTACTCTTCATAATTTCATAATATGATATATGATAACTTGGACCGCTGAACATATACTTCTGGTTCCAACTTATGTATGACTGACTAAACTAACAAAATGTTTAGGCAGGAAAAACAACATACAATACAAAAGGAATATGTAGTACCGAGACAATCCAAAACGGAAAAGAATAATCTATAGTCAAAGGACCTGTATGAGATTATTTTATTTCGTTTTGAAGGGCAATTTTTAATCTGACGATAGTAGTGACGATATTCAATCGTCAACTACGCCGAACTAGTAAAAGTTAGATTTGAATCTACAACCTGGTAGTTAAAAGATAACCAAGTAATTACTGACTCAAACACTAATCGAACACCGTGAAGCAGAAGCTAAAATTGACTGATAGAAGCAACACATATTTGTTTTTATGTTAGAAGAAAGAAACAATCACCACACAAAAAATCATAATTGACTGATTATATTCTCTTTTGATCAATAGTAGTTTCGATGTAAAAATCACATTCGATGGTTTGAAACAAAGCATAAAATGCTTCATATAAAACTAACAAACAGTCATGTGGCAACTATCAAAATAAATCAGTGCTACTGATGTTAAAATAAGGACTTTATAAAAACACTAATAAATGATGAAGGGGAAATTTTGATTATGATGTGTTCAAAGATTGAGATGTTAACTAACTTGTATCACCCTTCAAATGGTCATGTGCGGGCATGTCCAACAATACATTTGACAAATGCATACTTTCTATGGATAATAAAACCTGATTCATAAGATCAAGTAAGGCTCGTAAATGAACATTTACGTCGATTCAATCAGTAGTTTAGCCTCGACAATGCATCAAAATGAAGCAGAGGCTGAAAATGATTTGGAGCTCCATTTAATACAACGCTTTTCCGAGAGTTCTTCACAGTCTTTTCTTCGGGATTTCCGAAGCTGAACTATGAGCTCAGTGTTCATGAATAAAAATTAATTCGGGACAGTGACGGTACTTTAAGATTGCCTTTTTCATTTGAGGTTACTACCAATAAACATGAGGGGAGGAAAACCATTATCCAAAACTATGGGTCAGATTAAATTCAATTAATCATTATACGTGTTCTCTACACATAATTTGTTTAGCACTCGAGGATAAACAATGGATTACGTTTCTCTTCTTGTTCAATAACACCCGGCTCTGGAAGTTTGCATACTGACTGTTCCAAGTTGGCTTTGTGTTTATAGACCATCTGAAACACCAAAAATACCCTCAATTTTCTGCACAAACTTGGAGTAATGCGTTCTTTTCGTACTTCGTGCCTTTTCACTCATCTTCATGTTGTCGTGCAGATCTAGCGTGGGGTTATTAAAGAAGCTTAGGAAACTGACTCGAGCGTTCAGTCAGAGAACTTCTCAACGTCATATCCCAGTCAAATGTCACAGCCTGTTTTTCACGTAATTTGAGTTAAAAAAACCTCCGATTAAAACAATGAATTCCGGTTTAAGAAAAACACTAAATAATAAAGGTTACCAAAATTTAGTTGCA
>CALYCO020000258.1:0-27455 GCA_944470365.2 Schistosoma intercalatum | reverse complement strand
CAACGTAGGACCAGGCACATATGTGCATCGGTCCAGGTTGCCATACCGCATCAGCACAACAAGATGAACACCGGATTCATGGCAGTGGTTACGTTAAAGGTAGTAATATGTAAGATTTTTATTTATTTATTTATTTGAACACATAAATATTGGTACAAGAGAGCGCCAATATATATGCGCCACACAAAACAATGGGAATTCGAAGAGAAGTAGAAAGAAAAAAAAAACTAAGGAACGCAAAAGAAAATGAGAGTAATGACGAAGAGGTACAATCAGAAGAAATCTTTCAGGTAAAGGAGACACAACCACTTTTTATGAAGAAAGTAAAAGAAGGTTACAGCAGGATCGCCATTGGCTTCTATTCTGAGCCATATCTGATAACGTCTCTAGCCACTCTGTAGCACCATCTCTCGGACCCCAGCCAGGGAGTCGTGAAGGACCAACAGAAGCCAGTCCTTCGCAGCTTTCTTTCATACCACGACACCATGTCATGCACTGACCACCTCTCCGCTTCTTCCAACCAGTCCCAGAGTCGGCAAATAATGCACGACGTGGAATTCTCTGGGACGACATTCGGAGAACATGTCCAAGCCACCGAAGTCGGTGTTTCAAGATAGTGACACCAATTGAATTATCATCTCTGTGCCCGAACACACGATGCCGAACCTCTGCATTACTGACATGGTGTTGCCACTGAATGTCAGCAATCCTTTGGAGACAGCGATGATCAAACACAGAGAGTCTTCTAACATCCTCAACTCGGAGAGACCAGGTTTCACAAGCATAGAGCAAAACTGCTCTCACCGACGCGTTGTAGATCCGACCTTTTACGGCCAGACTAACATCACGAAGGCGCCATAGATGGCCCAGATTGGCATAAGCCGCTCTGGCTTTCACTGTTCGTGCATTGATCTCATCACTCACACCCCCACCAGCACTTATGCAGCTACCCAGATACACGAACTTCTCAACTACGTCTATCTGCTCACCATCCAGGGTGAGTACAGGATTAGAATCCTGCCAGTCTTGTAGAAGTACTTTGCACTTCGAAGGTGCAAAGCACATACCATACCTACGGACACTGATTGCCAACTGATTAAGTGCGGATTGCATGCCTTGGGCATTATCACACAGTAAGACAATATCGTCCGCATACTCAAGGTCAAGAAGTCTTTCTCCAGACAACAGATCCATACCACCATTACTTACATCCATCAGAGCTGTTTCCAGAATGTCATCGATGGCAAAGTTGAAGAGGAATGGTGAGATTGGGCAACCCTGCCTAACCCCACTGCTCGAATGGAACAATGGAGAGAGGTGGTTGTATGCCCTCACTCTGCCTGAGGTGTTTTTATACAGGGCTTTTAGGATGTTAATAAACTTCTCAGGCACACCCTTCTTCAATAGACAATCCCAGAGAACAGTCCTGTCCAACGAATCGAAGGCAGCCCTGATGTCAAGATACACTACGATTGTCGGCCTTTGATAAGTATAGTATGGCGTTGTTCTAACATTTGGCGGAGGGTGAAGATATGATCAATACATCCTCGACCAGAACGAAACCCAGCCTGCTCCTCGCGAGTCAATCTTTCTCGGGTTTTGAACAACCTACGAAGAATGACGGAAGCCAATAGCTTGGACGCAATCGGAAGTAAACTTATCCCCCGATAGTTGTTACAGGAACGACGTGAACCCTTTTTAAAGATAGGGACAACTATCGACTCATTCCATGACGTTGGTACACTCTCTAGTTCCCAAACCTTTGTAAACAACGTCGTCAATTCCTTAGTCAAAAAGTCACCACCATCTTTAAAAAGAGCCGGAGGTAAGTCATCTGGGCCAGGTGATTTGTAACGCTTCAAGAGTTGGAGTTCCTTGCGGACTTCCTCCTCATTTGGTGGATCAGTCGTCACCGGCCATGGAGGGCAGGACAGTCTGACCGATGTTGCCGGAGCAGCAGGCCAGTTGAACTGCCCTTCGAAAAATTCTGCCCATCGTCCAAGACGTCGATGGATGTTAGTGATTGGCATCCCATCATCCTCGCAGATTGTTTCACTCACACCAGACTTCTTGCTGCCAGTGGCTCGGATGAGTTGGAAGAGCTTCCGGTAGTTACCAGATGCAGCTGCTGCTTCCAGCTCATTAGCACGCATCGACCACCAGGCTTCTCGGTCCTTACGCAAGCTTTGCCCGATTTCCTTACATAGCATCCTTCGTTTATGGTCAAACTCACGGTCACCCGGAGTAGACCGACGGGCTCCAATGAGTTGTAAGGAACCTGCAGAAACCCAGTGCTTAAAAGCGGGACGTTTCGCAAACCCACAACTGACTGTTCCCGCCATTTTCATGGCGTCATGCAATTGCAACCAATGCTCATCTATACTTTTCGGTGGAGTGGTAGCTAGCCTAGAGGCTAGCTCAGTTCGATACTTACTTGCAACAGAAGTTGCAACCAGCTTGCTAACATCAATCCGTTGATGGCGGTCACTTCGTTGTCCACTGAAAAGTAAGGCAAGATTGGCGCAGACCAAGGCATGGTCAGAGTCCAGATAGGTACTCCAAAAGGAGCGGCAGTCTTGTACACAACCACGCCAGCGGTAGCTGATCGCGATGTGATCAATCTGAGTCCAGGCTTGGGATGCAGAGGGAGGACGCCAGGTGGCACATCGGCGATGACTGTGCCGAAAGTTAGTGCTAGCCAGAAACAGGTTGTGGTCTGTGCAAAGTTGCAGTAGACGGTCCCCGTTATCTGACCTGCGACCAACGAGTCCCCATCGGCCACCTAAACGACTCTCTTCTGTGCCTAGACGCCCGACCTGAGCATTCAAGTCTCCGGCTAGTACTACAATATCTGTCGAACGCACTTTCTGGAGAAGAACTGATAACTGGTGGTAAAACTCATCCTTGATTGCATCCGGGCTGCAATCTGTCGGGGCATAGGCGGAGATGACGAAAAGACATCGTTTCTCACGCGGATTTCTTCTCACTTTGATGGAACTTTCTAATCTAACAGCACATAACCGACTGTTAATGGGGATCCAATCGACTAGTGCTGCCTCAGCTCTAGCGCTTAGTGCGACACCAACGCCAGCAAGACCAGACGAAGATGCCACAGGGTCCCCGGATAAGCGCACGTAAAACAAGCTTTTCGAAGCGACAGATGGAGATCGAATTTGTAGTACTTCGCCAGAGTCTTGAATACGGGTCTCAGATAGACAACAAACATCAATATTAAGACTTTCCAAAGACATAGCCAGCCCTATCTGTTGTCCGACCTGCATAAATGTGCGAACGTTGAAGGCAGCCAGTTTGAATGGTGCACGTGGTTTCAGAAAAACTGCTTCAGTTCTCGTATTCGGTGGTAACATACAATTTTCAACCGGACAGTGACTCGAGAGCGTTTAGATACAGTCGAATTTCCACCAAAGACGAGCCGCTGTATAAGTATAAAAGAAGGTGAATAATGTGGAAAATAATAATAATAATGATGATAATAACAATAATGACAATAATAGTAGTAATAATAATATTAGTATTAATAATGACAATAATTGTAATGATAATAATTTGAATCAATTGATTGTTTTTCAAAGCGACAAAAGTAATTTCCATAGACATAAAGAGTTCATCATTTGTGTGTGGGCTGTGATACTGCCCGGGTGCCCAAACCGAAGCAGGTGGTTATCTTAGGGGGCCACACCCCGAGCCTTTGACCTAAAGGTCTAACCCACAAGGCAGTGGAGCATCGTAAGGAGATGCAGTCCCATGGTAGCCGGTGACCAACGATTGGTTCATACGCCATTCGTTCCCGCAGGATACTGGAGCCCATGTGCACCATTGGTTTGGAATCCGGTTAAAGCGCCGGACATTCGCTTTTCGTCCTATCATTTTCGTAAACAACACCCCCGCCACGAGAAGGCAATGAGTAGGACTTCCCTGGCAGAGGCTGTATACGCGTGGCCGTGTGAGAGTATTTCGAGAGGGAGAGCGGACTCTCCCCACTCTCGGCCGTACCAGGGCATTCAGGGGGCGATTGCATATAGAGATATAGTACAAGAAGAAAGAATTGGTTCGTAGAAAGAAAGATATGAAGCGACTTTAATCTCTTAGTTTAAGGGAAGACAGAGAGCGTATACACCGACGCCATTGTGATCGATTCTCAGTCATGTCACCAAGAGTCTCCAACCATTGGTTACGATAGTCACGCGGACCACAACCAAGTAGTCTGTATCTGTCAACATGGCTCAGACTAGAAGTTAGTGACTTCAAACACTGATGCCACGTTTTGCTTTGGCCGCCCTTAATTTTCTTCCAACCATCTCCAACACCGGTTAGCATTGCACGTCATGGTAATCGGTGTTCAGGCATACGTAACACGTGACCCAACCATCTCAGTCGATGAAGATTAACAACCTCAGTCAGTCAGTCAGTCAGTAACAACGTAGAACTTCGTACGTACGTACATCAGTTCGAGTTGCCACACCACATTAGCACAGAGATGCAGTTGTCGATTCAATCCCGTAGTGGTAGAGGTAATAAGAGTATAAGCAGTAATCGGGAAGATTAGGGTTTGGAGATGTTATTTAAAGAGTATAATACACTGAAATAAATTTGGAAGGAGGAAAAAAGGGACATGAAGAATTCAGAAGATTAGAATTTGGGAGAACACAGAGAGTGGATGCACCTGCGCCATTGCAAACGATTTTGAGCCATGTCATTCAGGGTCTCCAACCATCGGTTGCTATCATCTCGCGGTCCCCAACCAGGTAGTCTACACCTACCAACATGACTCAGTTCACTTGTCAGTGACTTCATGGATTTGTGCCATGTTTTGGTTTGGCCGCCCCTAGCTTTCTTCCAACCTACTCCTATACCACTGAACATAGCACGTCGAGGCAGTCGGTCGTTGGGCATACGTAACACGTGTCCCAGCCATCTCAACTGATGAAGTTTCACTACTTCATCAATTGATTTGCCATCCTTACCTAGTACCCGTTTCCTAACAACTGTGTTACTTACTCGATGGTCCCATGATATACGAGCAATGTTTCGAAGACACCTATGATCAAATACTAGTAACCTACGAATATCCTCTACTCTTACCGGCCATGTTTCACTGCCATAAAGTAGGACGGAGCGAACTGCTGCGCAGTAAACACGTCCTTTGATTGATAGACGGATATCTCGCCTACGCCATAAATGACGCAAGTTGGCAAAAGCTAGTCGAGCCTTCTGTATCCGTGCTGAGATTTCGTCACACACCAAACCACAAGGGCTGATGAGACTTCCAAGATAAGTGAAGCGGTCGACACACTCAACTACTTCACTCCCTATCACTAGTTCGGGTGTCAATGTAACCCAATCCTGAAGCAACATTTTGCATTTCGAGGGAGAGAATCGCATCCCGAACATGCTTGCATTGTTGCTTAGAGTGGTCAGAAGACTCTGCATTTTGTCAGCGTCTTCACCAAATAAAACTATGTCATCAGCATATTCTAAGTCAACAAGTGAACCTCCCGGTAGAAGTTCAACCCCTGGAAATTTAGATGAGGAGAGTGTTATCTCTAAAAGTACGTCGACCACAAAGTTGAACAAGAATGGGGAGAGTGGACAGCCCTGACGAACACCACTTGAGGTAATCAATTCTGATGACAGTTCGCCATAAGCTCTCACTCTACCAGTTGTGTTCGAGTAGAGAGCCTTTACAAGGTTAATGTACTTCTTTGGTACTCCTTTCAGTGACAAACACTGCCATAGAACCTCACGATCAACAGAGTCGAATGCCGCCTTAAGATCGAGAAATACTATCATTGTGGGGCGTCTGAATGTGTGTCTATGTTCTAGAACCTGACGTAGTGTGAATATCTGATCTATACAACCACGTCCAGGTCGAAAACCGGCCTGGTTTTCTCTAATCTGCTCTTCACGAGCTTTGATTAGGCGTCGAAGTATTATTGAGGCTAATATTTTAGACACTATATTAGTCAAACTGATTCCTCTGTGATTGTCACAGGAGGACTTTTGTCCTTTCTTATAGACTGGCACAATCAGTGATTGAGACCAGTCAGATGGAATTACGTCCAGTTCCCAAATTCTACCTAAGACCTCGGTTAATCTCACTGCTAATACTGGACCACCATCCTTAAAAATCTCAGGAGTAAACCTGTCAGGACCTGCTGCTCTCCCTCGTTTAAGATTTCCTATGGCTTTTTCAACTTCGAAAAGGGACGGAGGACCTACATTAACTTGCCATTCAGGTTGACTGGAGATCGTGGGAAACCAAAGTGTGGCTGAAGGCCAGTTGAACTGACCCCTAAAGTGTTCTGCCCATCGATCCAATCTCCTGGATTGAGAATGAATAATATGTCCATCTTTCTCTGAGATTGTTTCGCTAACAGTCGGGTTCCTAATTCCGGTTTCCTTAACGAGTCTGAACAATTGTCTGCTATTACCTATCGCCGCTGCCTTTTCCATCTCTCTTGCTTTCGCTACCCACCACTGTTCGCGATCATTGCGTAGACTTCTTGTCAGCTTGCGCTTAAGCTGACTCCGCTCTTCATTATGTTCAGAGCCAGGTGGAATGAGTTTCCGAGCATCTATCAGTGAGATTGATGCTGCTGAGATCCAGTGTTGCTCCCTAACCTTATGGTTTACCTTACTAGCAGATATCACTGCTGTTTCCACAGCTTTTCGGATATCATTCCATGCTGCATCGGGGTGGGCATCACCTACATGGCTGCCTAACTGTTTTCCTAGTTGTTCCTGAAATATACTCTTAGCTTGACTATCATTAAGTAGGCCCCTAAGAGGTTTCCTTGCAGCGTCTTTTTTACGTCCAGTAAGACGCAAGCAAATGCGCGCTCGCACTAGAGCATGATCTGAATCTAAGCATGTGCTCCAGAATGAGCGACAGTCTTCTATCGAGCCCCTCCATCGGTGGCTGATAGCGATGTGATCTATTTGGGTCCAACGTTGGGACGAATTAGGTGGTCGCCATGTTAAAAGATGTTTTTCCTTATGCTTAAAGTTAGTATTTGCAAGGAACAGGCGGTTATCTGAGCATAGCTGCAACAGACGGTCGCCATTATCTGTTCTTTGAGCCACGACACCATAAGATCCACCTAGGTGTCTTTCCTTATCGCTTAGTTTACCTACTTGAGCATTAAAGTCACCGGCCATTATTACTACATCCGAGCGCTTAGCTTTTCGGAGAAGGTCCGAAAGCTTTCTGTAAAACTCATCTTTTACATCATCTGAGCTGCAGTCAGTGGGAGAATAGGCAGAGACGACGAAGAGGCAACGACGAGTGTCCCTATCTTTCCGGATTCTTACTGTTCCGTTCAGTCGGACAGCGCACAAACGACTGTCTACTGGGATCCACTCTAAGAGAGCTAGTTCTGCCCTAGGACTCAATGCTATACCTACGCCGGCGAGGCCACGGGAAGCAGAATCAGGGCTTCCAGATACACGAAGCGTAAATCGAGTCGGTTCTTTATTTTGGCATGGTGAGGTCAAATGAATGACGCTACTTGGATCCTGTATGCGCGTTTCGGAGACGCAGCACACATCGATGGCGCGAGATTCTAAAGTTTTAGCTAAGGAAGCCTGCTGTCCTATTTGGCAAAGTGTTCGTACGTTAAAAGTTCCTACGTGTAGTTTAGAGCGTGGTTTCAGGATACCACGAATAGCGTTCCACGTACTCGAATCGTTTGCCCTAGCGGTGCGAGGTGATAAAGAGACGTGAGAAGGGTTAGTCGAGGAGATAAGAGAGGTATTAGGAGGTGTAGGAAGGATTTGAATGTGACCACCTTGGTCTCTTGTGCTGTTACGGGTATGAGGGCTGATATCACTTCCCGGCTGCCCACACCGTGGAAGGGTATTTCTTGAGGAACCTGAAAAGGAAATTGGATTAGTGTTGGTCTTGACGACCTGGGAGCGTGACCGCAGAGCCCAAGGGACAACTGCTTGAGGCCGGTCGCGCACGGCCTTTTTGTGGAAGGTTTTTGACGTGTTAGCTCCGTTCTTCAAAGGGCCTTACCGCCGGAGACGGAAATCCGTGAGGTAAGGTGAGGTGTGACATTTTTAGGGTCGACCTTTTCTAACCCCACCCCTCCTTGTGGGAAGGCAGCATCGCTGTCATGCTGGTTGTCCGAGGGAAACACCTTACTGCTGTCACACCTCTCTGCAGTCAGCAGTACGACTTCGCCCTCAGACCTTGAGTTGCTGCTTTTAGTCTTACCGTTCACCAATCGACCTGCTTGGCATGGTAGAACCTGCAGGAACATATGTTCCAGCCAATATAGCTCGGTTGGGTCATCACGATAGGCAAGCCCGACCACCGCGTCAAGGTAGCAGCTTCGATCGGGATTAACAACCTCATCAACTGATTTACCACCATTCCCTAATACCCTGCGTCTAACCTCACTATTACTTACCCGATGATCCCAGCAGACGCCAGCAATATTTCTAAGGCATTTGTGATCAAGTACTAGTAACTTACGAATATCTTCTACTCTTAATGGCCATGTTTCGCTGCCGTAAATTAAAACAAAACGGACTGTCGCGCAGTATACTCGTCCTTTTATTGATAGACGGATATCTCGTCTTTTCCATAGGTGACGTAAGTTGGCAAAAGCCAAACGAGCTTTTCGAATCCGTGCTGAGATTTCGTCAGACACCAACCCATTAGGGCTGATCAGACTCCCAAGATAGGTGAAGTTGTCAACGCGTTCGACTACTTCACTCCCTATCCTTAGTTCAGGTGTTAACGCAGACCAGTCCTGAAGCAACAACTTGCATTTAGAGGGAGAGAAGCGCATTCCAAACATTCTGGTACTGTTAATTAGTGCTACTAAAAGACTCTGCATTTTGTCAGCGTCTTCACCAAACAGGACTATGTCATCTGCATATTGTAAGTCGATAAGTGGACCTCCTGGAAGGAGATCAACGCCCGAATATTCAGTCGATGAGAGCGTTATTTCCATCAGTAGGTCTATGATGAAGTTAAAGAAAAATGGGGAAAGTTGACAGCCTTGATGGACACCACTTGAGGTTGCAAAAGTAGATGACAGTTCGCCATAAGCTCTGACTCGACTAGTAGTGTTCGAGTAAAAAGCCTTCACAAGGTTTATGTACTTCTGAGGTACGCCTTTCAATGACAGACACTGCAACAGAATCTCGCGGTCTACCGAGTCAAATGCTGCTTTTAAGTCGAGAAATACCACTATTGTCGGACGCCGATAAGTATGCCTATGTTCTAGAACCTGACGAATGGTGAATATATGGTCGATGCAGCCACGACCAGGTCTGAAGCCAGCTTGATTCTCTCGTGTTTGCAGTTCACGAGTCTTAGTTAGGCGTCTGATAATTATCGAGGCTAGTATTTTAGATATTATATTAGTTAAACTAATCCCTCTGTGGTTGTCACAGGATGATTTTGACCCTTTCTTATATATTGGGACGATAAGTGATTGTGACCAGTCAGATGGAATAACGTCTAACTCCCAGATCTTAGCTAAAATATTAGTCAACCTAATCGCTAAAATTGGACCACCATCCTTAAAGACCTCTGGACCAGCTGCCCTTCCTCGTTTCAGATTAGCTATAGCCTTTTGAACTTCTACTGGAGTTGGGGGACCTACTTCAATGTTCCATTCACACTGTCTGGGAATGGAGGGTAGTTGTAGAGTAGCTGAAGGCCAGTTGAACTGTTCTCTGAAATGTTCCGCCCATCGTTCTAAACGTCTGGACTGGGAGCAGATGAGAGTATCGCCTTTTTCCGAAATAATCTCACTTACACTTGACTTATTAATTCCAGTTTCTTTTATTAGTCTGTAAAGCTGTCTTGTGTTCCCTATAGTCGCCGCCTTTTCCATCTCTTTTGCTTTCGTTGCCCACCACTGCTCACGGTCGTTCCCTAGACTTTTTCTTAACCTAGATCTGATTTGTTGTCGCTCTTCATCATGTTCGGAACCTGATGGCACGAGTTTGCGAGAATCCATCAGTGTGATAGACTTTGAAGAAATCCATTGGTTCTTTGTAACCCTGTGGTTTAAATCACTGATAGATGTCACTGCTGTTTCCACAGCTGTTTGTATAGCTTTCCAAGCAACATCTGGGTCAACCTCGTTTTCAGAACTAGCTAAGTGTGACCTCAGTTGTTCCTGGAACCTACTTTTGGTTTTCTCACTACTCAATTCACATCTAATGGCTCTTTTTAATGTGGCTTTTTTGCGTCCAGTGAGGTGCAAGCAGATGCGTGCCCGTATTAGAGAATGTTAGGAGTTCAAGCAGGTATTCCAGAATGAGCAACAATCTTCTACCGAACCTCTCCAACGATGACTGATGGCAATATGGTCTATTTGAGTCCATCGTTGGTATGGTGTAGGCAACCGAGCTATAATGGCTGGGACAACTGTTTCTCAAGGTCTTACCATGTCAGACAGGTCGGTTGAAGAGCGGTAAGACTAAAAGCAACAAACCCAAGGACCGAAGGCGAAGTCGTACTGCTGACTGTACAGAGGTGTGACAGCAGTAAGGTGTTTCCTTCAGACAACCAGCATGACAGCGATGCTGCGCACTGATAGATGCTCGGAAACTCATTCCATCTGGCTCTGAACATAATGAAGAGCGGAGTCAGCCTAAGCGCAAGCTGACAAGAAGTCTACGCAATGATCGCGAACAGTGGTTCGTAGCGAAAGCAAGAGAGATGGAAAAGGCAGCGGCAATAGGTAACAGCAGACAATTGTTCAGACTCGTTAAGGAAACCGGAATTAGGAACCCGACCGTTAGCGAAACACTCTCAGAGAAAGATGGACATATTATACATTCTCAATCCAGGAGATTGGATCGATGGGCAGAACACTTTAGGGATCAGTTCAACTGGCCTTCAGCCACTGGAACTGGACGTAATCCCATCTGACTGGTCTCAGTCACTGATTGTGCCAGTTTTTAAGAAAGGACAAAAGTCCTCTTGTGACAATCACAGAGGAATCAGTTTGACTAATATAGTATCTAAAATATTAGCTTCAATAATACTTCGACGCCTAATCAAAGCTCGTGAAGAGTAGATTAGAGAAAATCAGGCCGGATTTCGACCTGGACGTGGTTGTATAGATCAGATATTCACACTACGTCAGGTTCTAGAACACAGACACACATTCAGACGCCCCACAATCATATTATTTCTCGACCTTAAGGCGGCATTCGACTCTGTTGATCGTGAGGTTCTATGGCAGTGTTTGTCACTGAAAGGAGTACTAAAGAAGTACATTAACCTTATACAGTCTCTCTACTCGAACACAACTGGTAGAGTGAGAGCTTATGGCGAACTGTCATCAGAATTGATTACCTCAAGTAGTGTTCGTCAGGGCTGTCCACTCTCCTCATCTAAATTTCCAGGGGTTGAACTTCTACCGGGAGGTTCACTTGTTGACTTAGAATATGCAGATGACATAGTTTTATTTGGCGAAGACGCTGACAAAATGCAGTCTTCTGACCACTCTAAGCAACAATGCAAGCATGTTCGGGATGCGATTCTCTCCCTCGAAATGCAAAATGTTGCTTCAGGATTGGGTTACATCGACACCCGAACTAATGATAGGGAGTGAAGTAGTTGAGTGTGTCGACCACTTCACTTATCTTGGAAGTCTCATCAGCTCTCGTGGTCTGGTGTGTGACGAAGTCTCAACACGGATACAGAAGGCTCGACTTGCTTTTACCAACTTGCGTCATTTATGGCGTAGGCGAGATATCCGTCTATCAACCAAAGGACGTGTTTACTGCGCAGCAGTTCGTTCCGTCCTACTTTATGGCAGTGAAACATGGCCGGTAAGAGTAGAGGATATCCGTACGTTACTAGTATTTGATCATAGATGTCTTCGAAATATTGCTCGTATATCCTGGGACCATCAAGTAAGTAATGCAGTTGTTAGGAAACGGGTACTAGGTAAGGATGGCAAATCAATTGATGAAGTAGTGAGAATCAGTCAGTCAGTCAGTAACAACGTAGAACTTCGTACGTACGTACATCAGTTCGAGTTGTCACACCACATTAGCACAGAGATGCAGTGGTCTATTCAAATCCCATAGTGCTAGATGTAGTAAAATTATAAGGTGTTATCAGAAAAATTAGGGTTTGGAGATGTTATTCAAGGAGTATAATCCAGTGAAATAAATTTGGAAAGAGAAAAAAGAAAGGGACATGAAGAATCCAGAAGATTAGAATTTGGGAGAACACAAAGAGTGGATGCACCTGCGCCATTGCAAACGGTTTTGAGCCATGTCATTCAGGGTCTCTAACCATCGGTTGCTATCATCTCGCGGTCCCCAACCAGGCGGGGGTGTTGTTTACGAAAATGAGAGGACGAAAAGCGAATGTCCGGCGCTTTAACCGGATTCCAAATCAATAGTGCACATGGGCTCCAGTATCCTGCGGGAACAAATGGCGTATGAACCAATCGTTGGTCACCGGCTACCATGGGACTGCATCTCCTTACGATGCTCCACTGCCTTGTGGGTTAGACCTTTAGGTCAAAGGCTCGGGGTGTGGCCCCCTAAGATAACCACCTGCTTCGGTTTGGGCACCCGGGCAGTATCACAGCCCACACACAAATGATGAACTCTTTATGTCTATGGAAATTACTTTTGTCGCTTTGAAAAACAATCAATTGATTCAAATTATTATCATTACAATTATTGTCATTATTAATACTATTATTATTATTGCCATCAACGGATTGATGTTAGCAAGCTGGTTGCAACTTCTGTTGCAAGTAAGTATCGAACTGAGCTAGCCTCTAGGCTAGCTACCACTCCACCGAAAAGTATAGATGAGCATTGGTTGCAATTGCATGACGCCATGAAAATGGCGGGAACAGTCAGTTGTGGGTTTGCGAAACGTCCCGCTTTTAAGCACTGGGTTTCTGCAGGTTCCTTACAACTCATTGGAGCCCGTCGGTCTACTCCGGGTGACCGTGAGTTTGACCATAAACGAAGGATGCTATGTAAGGAAATCGGGCAAAGCTTGCGTAAGGACCGAGAAGCCTGGTGGTCGATGCGTGCTAATGAGCTGGAAGCAGCAGCTGCATCTGGTAACTACCGGAAGCTCTTCCAACTCATCCGAGCCACTGGCAGCAAGAAGTCTGGTGTGAGTGAAACAATCTGCGAGGATGATGGGATGCCAATCACTAACATCCATCGACGTCTTGGACGATGGGCAGAATTTTTCGAAGGGCAGTTCAACTGGCCTGCTGCTCCGGCAACATCGGTCAGACTGTCCTGCCCTCCATGGCCGGTGACGACTGATCCACCAAATGAGGAGGAAGTCCGCAAGGAACTCCAACTCTTGAAGCGTTACAAATCACCTGGCCCAGATGACTTACCTCCGGCTCTTTTTAAAGATGGTGGTGACTTTTTGACTAAGGAATTGACGACGTTGTTTACAAAGGTTTGGGAACTAGAGAGTGTACCAACGTCATGGAATGAGTCGATAGTTGTCCCTATCTTTAAAAAGGGTTCACGTCGTTCCTGTAACAACTATCGGGGGATAAGTTTACTTCCGATTGCGTCCAAGCTATTGGCTTCCGTCATTCTTCGTAGGTTGTTCAAAACCCGAGAAAGATTGACTCGCGAGGAGCAGGCTGGGTTTCGTTCTGGTCGAGGATGTATTGATCATATCTTCACCCTCCGCCAAATGTTAGAACAACGCCATACTATACTTATCAAAGGCCGACAATCGTAGTGTATCTTGACATCAGGGCTGCCTTCGATTCGTTGGACAGGACTGTTCTCTGGGATTGTCTATTGAAGAAGGGTGTGCCTGAGAAGTTTATTAACATCCTAAAAGCCCTGTATAAAAACACCTCAGGCAGAGTGAGGGCATACAACCACCTCTCTCCATTGTTCCATTCGAGCAGTGGGGTTAGGCAGGGTTGCCCAATCTCACCATTCCTCTTCAACTTTGCCATCGATGACATTCTGGAAACAGCTCTGATGGATGTAAGTAATGGTGGTGTGGATCTGTTGTCTGGAGAAAGACTTCTTGACCTTGAGTATGCGGACGATATTGTCTTACTGTGTGATAATGCCCAAGGCATGCAATCCGCACTTAATCAGTTGGCAATCAGTGTCCGTAGGTATGGTATGTGCTTTGCACCTTCGAAGTGCAAAGTACTTCTACAAGACTGGCAGGATTCTAATCCTGTACTCACCCTGGATGGTGAGCAGATAGACGTAGTTGAGAAGTTCGTGTATCTGGGTAGCTGCATAAGTGCTGGTGGGGGTGTGAGTGATGAGATCAATGCACGAACAGTGAAAGCCAGAGCGGCTTATGCCAATCTGGGCCATCTATGGCGCCTTCGTGATGTTAGTCTGGCCGTAAAAGGTCGGATCTACAACGCGTCGGTGAGAGCAGTTTTGCTCTATGCTTGTGAAACCTGGTCTCTCCGAGTTGAGGATGTTAGAAGACTCTCTGTGTTTGATCATCGCTGTCTCCAAAGGATTGCTGACATTCAGTGGCAACACCATGTCAGTAATGCAGAGGTTCGGCATCGTGTGTTCGGGCACAGAGATGATAATTCAATTGGTGTCACTATCTTGAAACACCGACTTCGGTGGCTTGGACATGTTCTCCGAATGTCGTCCCAGAGAATTCCACGTCGTGCATTATTTGCCGACTCTGGGACTGGTTGGAAGAAGCGGAGAGGTGGTCAGTGCATGACATGGTGTCGTGGTATGAAAGAAAGCTGCGAAGGACTGGCTTCTGTTGGTCCTTCACGATTCCCTGGTTGGGGTCTGAGAGATGGTGCTACAGTGGCTAGAGACGTTATCAGATATGGCTCAGAATAGAAGCCAGTGGCGATCCTGCTGTAACCTTCTTTTACTTTCTTCATAAAAAGTGGTTGTGTCTCCTTTACCTGAAAGATTTCTTCTGATTGTACCTTTACGTTCCCTCGTTACTACCACACTACCTTACTCCAATCTCTTCGTCATTGTTCTCTTTTTCTTTTGCGCTCCTTAGTTTTCTGTTTCTATTCTACTTCTCTTCGAATTCTCATTGTTTTGTGTGGCGCATATATATTGGCGCTCTCTTGTACCAATATTCATGTGTTCAAATAAATAAATAATAAATAAGTCTACACCTACCAACTCGACTCACTCCACTTGTCATTGACTTCATGGACTTGTGCCATGTTTTGGTCTGACCGCCCCTAGCTTTCTTCCATCCTACTCCAATACCACTGAACATAGCACGTCGAGGTAGTCGGTCGTTGGGCATACGTAACACGTGTCCCAGCCATCTCAACTGATGAATTCTCACTACTTCATCAATTGATTTGCCATCCTTACCTAGTACCCGTTTCCTAACAACTGCATTACTTACTTGATGGTCCCAGGATATACGAGCAATATTTCGAAGACATCTATGATCAAATACTAGTAACGTACGGATATCCTCTACTCTTACCGGCCATGTTTCACTGCCATAAAGTAGGACGGAACGAACTGCTGCGCAGTAAACACGTCCTTTGGTTGATAGACGGATATCTCGCCTACGCCATAAATGACGCATGTTGGTAAAAGCTAGTCGAGCCTTCTGTATCCGTGTTGAGACTTCGTCACACACCAAACCACGAGAGCTGATGAGACTTCCAAGATAAGTGAAGTGGTCGACACACTCAACTACTTCACTCCCTATCATTAGTTCGGGTGTCGATGTAACCCAATCCTGAAGCAACATTTTGCATTTCGAGGGAGAGAATCGCATCCCGAACATGCTTGCATTGTTGCTTAGAGTGGTCAGAAGACTGCATTTTGTCAGCGTCTTCGCCAAATAAAACTATGTCATCTGCATATTCTAAGTCAACAAGTGAACCTCCCGGTAGAAGTTCAACCCCTGGAAATTTAGATGAGGAGAGTGGACAGCCCTGACGAACACTACTTGAGGTAATCAATTCTGATGACAGTTCGCCATAAGCTCTCACTCTACCAGTTGTGTTCGAGTAGAGAGCCTGTATAAGGTTAATGTACTTCTTTAGTACTCCTTTCAGTGACAAACACTGCCATAGAACCTCACGATCAACAGAGTCGAATGCCGCCTTAAGGTCGAGAAATAATATGATTGTGGGGCGTCTGAATGTGTGTCTGTGTTCTAGAACCTGACGTAGTGTGAATATCTGATCTATACAACCACGTCCAGGTCGAAATCCGGCCTGATTTTCTCTAATCTACTCTTCACGAGCTTTGATTAGGCGTCGAAGTATTATTGAAGCTAATATTTTAGATACTATATTAGTCAAACTGATTCCTCTGTGATTGTCACAAGAGGACTTTTGTCCTTTCTTAAAAACTGGCACAATCAGTGACTGAGATCAGTCAGATGGGATTACGTCCAGTTCCCAAATTCTACCTAAGACCTCGGTTAATCTCACTGCTAATACTGGACCACCATCCTTAAAAATCTCAGGAGTACACCTGCCAGGGCCTGCTGCTCTCCCTCGTTTCAGATTTCCTATGGCTTTTTCAACTTCGTAAAGAGACGGAGGACCTACATTAACTTGCCATTCAGGTTGACTGGAGATCGTGGGAAACCAAAGTGTGGCTGAAGGCCAGTTGAACTGATCCCTAAAGTGTTCTGCCCATCGATCCAATCTCCTGGATTGAGAATGTATAATATGTCCATCTTTCTCTGAGAGTGTTTCGCTAACGGTCGGGTTCCTAATTCCGGTTTCCTTAACGAGTCTGAACAATTGTCTGCTGTTACCTATTGCCGCTGCCTTTTCCATCTCTCTTGCTTTCGCTACGAACCACTGTTCGCGATCATTGCGTAGACTTCTTGTCAGCTTGCGCTTAGGCTGACTCCGCTCTTCATTATGTTTAGAGCCAGATGGAATGAGTTTCCGAGCATCTATCAGTGCAATAGATGCTGTTGAGATCCAGTGTTTCTCCCCAACCTTGTGGTTTACCTTACTAGCAGATATCACAGCTTTTCGGATATCATTCCATGCTGCCTCGGGGTGGGCATCACCTATATGGGTGCCTAACTGTTTTCCTAGTTGTTCCTGAAATATACTCTTAGCTTGGCTATCATTAAGTAGGCCCCTAAGAGGTTTCCTTGCAGCGTCTTTCCTACGTCCAATAAGACGCAGACAGATACGCGCTCGTACTAGAGCATGATCTGAATCTAAGCATGTGCTCCAGAATGAGCGACAGTCTTCTATCGAGCCCCTCCATCGGTGGCTGATAGCGATGTGATCTATTTGGTTCCAACGTTGGGACGAATTAGGGGGTCGCCATGTTAAAAGATGTTTTTCCTTATGCTTACAGTTAGTATTTGCAAAGAACAGGCGGTTATCTGAGCATAGCTGCAACAGACGGTCGCCATTATCTGTTCTTTGAGCCACGATGCTATAAGATCCGTCCAGGTGTCTTTCCCTATCGCTTAATTTACCTACTTGAGCATTAATGTCACCGGCCACTATTACTACATCCGAGTGCCTAGCTTTTAGGAGGAGGTCGGAGAGCTTTCTGTAAAACTCATCTTTTGCATCATCTGCGCTGCAGTCAGTGGGAGAATAGGCAGAGACGACGAAGAGGCAACGACGAGTGTCCCTATCTTTCCGGATTCTTACTGTTCCGTTCAGTCGGACAGTGCACAAACGACTGTCTACTGAGATCCAGTCTAAGAGAGCTATTTCTGCCCTAGGACTCAATGCTATACCTACGCCGGCGAGTCCACGGGAAGCAGAATCAGAGCTTCCAGATACACGAAGCGTAAATCGAGTCGGTTCTTTATTTTGGCATGGTGAGGTCAAATGAATGACGCTACTCGGATCCTGTATGCGTGTTTCGGAGACTCAGCACACATCGATGGCGCGAGATTCTAAAGTTTTAGCTAAGGAAGCCTGCTGTCCTATTTGGCAGTGTTCGTACGTTAAAAGCTCCTACGTATAGTTTAGAGCGTGGTTTCAGGAGACCAGGAATGGCGTTCCATGTACTCGAATCGTTTGCCCTAGCGGTGCGAGGTGATAAAGAGACATGAGGAGGGTTAGTCATGGAGATAAGAGAGGTATTAGGAGGTGTAGGAAGGATTTGAATGTGACCAACTTGGTCTCTTGTGCTGTTACGGGTATGAGGGCTGATGTCACTTACCGGCTGCCCACACCGTGGAAGGGTATTTCTTGAGGAACCTGAAAAGGAAATTGGATTAGTGTTGGTCTTGACGACCTGGGAGCGTGACCGCAGAGCCCAAGGGACAACTGCTTGAGGCCGGTCGCGCACGGCCTTTTTGTGGAAGGTTTTTGACGTGTTAGCTACGTTCTTCAAAGGGCCTTACCGCCGGAGACGGAAATCCGTGAGGTAAGGTGAGGTGTGACATTTTTAGGGTCGACCTTTTCTAACCTAAGGCAGCATCGCTGCAGATGCTGGTTGTCCGAGGGAAACACCTTACTGCTGTCACACCTCTCTACAGTCAGCAGTACGACTTCGCCCTCAGACCTTGGGTTTGTTGCTTTTAGTCTTACCGTTCACCAATCGACCTGCCTGGCATGGTAGAACCTGCAGGAACATATGTTCCAGCCAATATAGCTCGGTCGGGTCATCACGATAGGCAAGCCCGACCACCGCGTCAAGGTAGCAGCTTCGATCGGGAAGTAGTGAGAATTCATCAGTTGAGATGGCTGGGACACGTGTTACGTATGCCCAACGACCGACTACCTCGACGTGCTATGTTCAGTGGTATAGGAGTAGGTTGGAAGAAAGCTAGGGGCGGTCAGACCAAAACATGGCACAAGTCCATGAAGTCACTGACAAGTGGACTGAGTCATGTTGGTAGGTGTAGACTACCTGGTTGGGGACCGCGAGATGATAGCAACCGATGGTTAGAGACCCTGAATGACATGGCTCAAAATCGTTTGCAATGGCGCAGGTGCATCCACTCTTTGTGTTCTCCCAAATTCTAATCTTCTGAATTCTTCATGTCCCTTTCTTTTTTCTCTTTCCAAATTTATTTCACTGGATTATACTTCTTGAATAACATCTCCAAACCCTAATCTTCCCAATTACTGCTTATACTCTTACTACCTCTACCACTACGGGATTTGAATAGACCACTGCATCTCTGTGCTAATGTGGTGTGACAACTCGAACTGATGTACGTACGTACGAAGTCTTACGTTGTTATTGACTGACTGAGTATGTAGTAGTTGATTAAATAGAATAAAGGGACTTTAGCTGATCCATGTACACTTTTGCATTAGAATTATAATAGCTAACTAAGTCGAAGTAAAACTTAAAGGGTGAAGTAAATGTTAATTTGCACAAAACTTATTGTCAAACGAATATCTAGACCATTAGTTATAGCTCTACTCATTTGAGTAAATTACATTTTTTAAGAATTATTCCCACCTCAGAGCAAGATAACGAGGAAATTTCATGTGGACTATAGATTCTTTACATTATGATCTATCCGTTTCTAAGCGTAAGGAAATACTAGGGAACTTCCAATTGCCACTATAAAACAAAAATGTTTAGCACAATACGGGGTCAGAATCTAGGCTACAGAGAACGGAATAACAACACTATGAAGAAATATCCATGGGAAAATGACTACTGGCACACCTCCAACCTCACAGGTAAACACAATAGAGATGATGCGAGCATGGTTGGAATCTTGAATATGGATCTCGTTGAAACAACACAGTAATAGCGAGACTTTCCATAGATATATTAAGGACTGCGTATTACATGACTTGGATTTAAGTATAAACATCAATGGTATAGTTTAAGTACTCATGGTTCTAGAACAGCCGGCTTAAATTTTGCGCATGAATACGGGTTTCACAGATCTATTACTTTGTGACTTAAGACTGTATGGATAGGACACAACTCTTAACAAAGATCAGGTGTTAAGTGGAGTAAGAAATAACATTTTAACAGTATACACCACATGTATACTAAGTTTTATTTATTTTATTTTAACACATGGATATCGGTACAAGGAGGCACCAAATACATACGCGCCACACATATCATTTGATATATGTGAGGGCTATGTTGCCAGGGTGCCCAAACCAAAGCAGGTGGTGTTCTTAGGGGGCCACACCCCGAGCCTTCGACCTGAAGGTCTGATCCACAAGGCAGTGGAGCATCGTGAGGAGATGCAGTCCCATGGTAGCCGGTGACCAACGATCGGTTCATATGCCATTTGTTCCCACAGGATACTGGAGCCCATGTGCATTATTGGTTTGGAATCAGGGTGGACAAAATGACCAGTTTATAAAGGGAGTTTTCGTGTTGTGGTTGTGATACTGCCTGTGAACCTAAACAGAAGCAAGTGGTTTTTAATAGACATAACTGATCTTTTGATCAGGTTTAATCCAAGAGGAAGTAGGACAAGGTCAGACGTGACGTCCCGGTAGTAGGTTACCAAAATAGGTCTACATGCCATTTTTTCTCTCAGTACTTCGAAGTACACATGGATCACTCGTATGGAATCCAAATTTATCTTAGTGGATCTTTTATACTTAATAACCTGATGGAATCGGCAAACTTTTGTTTTCATCACTTTCCTTTTGTGAGAACACGTTTGCAATACAGGAAATAAGTACAACTCTTCTGAAAACGAGTGAACATATGAGAGTACTCTAAGATGAGTGCTTTCCTCATCATCAACTGTAAGAGAACATGACAGAGTATATAAAGTGAAATTCATCTAACAAGCACGGATTTTTGTATCCACGCCTTATCTCACGGATATCCGTTTCCGGCGGTAAGGTGCCAACAAGTACGGAGATAACACGAAGATTACTCACAAAAAGGGCGTGCGTGACCGACATCAAGCAGTTGTTTTTTGGGCACTGCAGTCACGCCTTTAGGTCACTAAGACTACCCCTAATCCAATGTCTTTTTCAGGTACCTCCATAAGAACCCTTTCGTAGTGTGGGCAGTCGAGAAGTGATAACTGTCCTCATACCTCTAACAGCACTCAAGTCTACATGCTGAGGTAATTTCAGGTGTGAACTATTTAGTTGTGGTTAGCACAATTATTGCGATCGAGTAACACGACTCAGAATTGGTCGTAGTGGCAGAGACCTATTCAACGTTACTATTAAATTTTGTGTCATGATGTTAATTTATACATAATATACCTTGATTGCTTCCTCTCGGAGAATTTCTAGTGGAATTAAGTCAACACAACGATGTGTAGTTTACTAGCACTCCTGATATATATATATATATATATATATATATATATATATATATATATATATATATGGAAACCTTAGGACGAAATCGATTACAAACCTAAACAATACAACTGTGAGGCAATAAGATGAGGTATGTATGAAAACTATGGCTAACATAGCTTTGTACAATTCAATCTAAAATTTTCGAAAATATGACGTTTGGCTTCCTAAATGATTCAATCAGAACGTTATAGTATGCAAATGGAAATCGAACAAATGACAATATTTACATGTTAGACAGCTTTATTTTTTACTAGTAATGATGAGCAGTCTTTGACTATTATTAAAGGGTGGAAATAGGAGGTGAGTGAACTTGATTTTCGAGGGAAAATATGCACAGGCGCTACACTGTCTAACAAAATAAAGATTTACAGCTAGTTCCACTAACTGCAAGGTAAGAAAGCGCAACATAAACATATTTTTGCACTGTCGGGAACTTCGGTTAGACTAACAGAATTAAATGGAAAACGACTTGGATATGAACTGATATTGGAGCAATTAACTGAGAACCTACCTTATTGGTGTGAGGTTCGGTAACCCAGACATTTGCTGGCTACTACGGAATTATATCAAAGTTATTAGATCATTATGAAGCAATCCATATTTCTGGAAAGGTGGGGAGTAGCACAAGAACCCCACTAGGAATCGGAAACTTGTTGAGTACCCTGTAGAGATAACTTAAACTGTTTCCTGGAAGTTAGTAGGTCACAAGTAACTATGATGAGAAACCAGAAATAGCAAGCAGCCGCCAGATTTTTCGACAGTTTTGAACTGACCGCACCTTGTGTGAGTGGCCTTACGCATACATAAACTTCGTTGTTCAAACGCCAATGGATTTTTCTATGGGTATCAGAAAAGCTTTCTTGGTTATAGAAAGACATAATAACTGCTTTCTTCTTATTAAAAATAAAGGGTAAGAGCAGTAATTAACGATTTTTGAAATGAACATGGATTAACACTTTGAGCAATTTCCTCCAGTTGAAACTTCACAATAAACTATTGTCACCATTGCAACCAACATGAAGTTCCATGACAAAAAAATCGTAATCACGAAAGATTCGCGATCTATCTTAAATACGTCTTCCCAAACGAGTTTTGAAACTGAATTGCATTGCTGATATGTTGGTATTCATAAGATCCTTAGTGATTGTAGTATTTATACTATCTGATGACTCCTTTGTACTTGATTGAGTGTTAGTTATGAATTACAAATGTAGTACGTTCATTTTTGCTCATCTGGTTCCACCTTAATTAAACAGCACTGTAGGGGATGATACTATGTCAAGCCCAGATAGGTTATTATAGCCTCTGGACGGGTGAATTTATCCGCAACGCAACCATGTAAACTTAATGTATCGCCCAGTGTATAATGGTCATCTGTGCGTTCAAGTAACCACAAATTTTGTCATTTCAATATGTACTTTTAATTGAATAACTAGATTGTGTTTTTAATTTTGCTCTGTTTTTAATTTTTATTCGCCACGTCTGACTGCGTTACACTGTACGTTCATTGCACGCTGGAATGATATCTCAAGTCATAGTTAATTTAATCACATAGTTGATTGTCTCCAGATAGACCGTAAGTGCATGATGTTACTGAAGAAATGTTTGTTGTACTGTAGACTATGTTTTTATGAACAACTGATTGTTATCTTCAGTCTCAAAGCGATATATATGTATCCTTCGTCTTCTGTTAGGTAAGTTCAAATGGCCTATATTTGGTGTTTTGGTTTTATCGGTTGAATTATGTTCATTTTACTCCGTTTAGCAACATGTCTGTGTAAATGAAACAATAATTATGACACTTGCTTAGTTTAGTATTCTTGGTTGCCGTTATACTTTAGATTAATCGATAGAATTATGGTATACTTAAGTATAGTGCTTGAAGTCTGTGACGAAACAGATCAGTTTAGTAAGTAGAGCTGCCTGTTTTTAGTGAGTATACTGATTCAAATCAGTCTGAATAATAACAGGAAAAAAACATGACGTTGATACTGTTGCTGTAATATATAGCTTTAAGTACGTTTGGTGTTTATTTGTAGACAGTACGTTCAACACTGTTCATGTTTCAAGACCACTGTCATTAAATAATTTCCCCAGCAATAACATCGGTAGCAGGATAGCTAAGTGTCTGAGCTTTTATTTGCCTGCAGAAGAGCAGTATACAGTCTTAAAAGATGAGTGTTCTGTGTCTCAACTAAATACAGCTGGCTGTGGACAAATTTTAAGAATCTTTTTGACAACTGGGACTTTTATTTTATCAGACACTAACTCTGCTTGTATGTCTTCTTGTTAAACTAGACACAGGTTCATGGGAATACTTAAATGAGAGCAAAATAATAAAAGCATTGCGATACGGTACTAAGTCCATGTTATGCTTTGCACAAGTAATAGTAGCTGACCTGGTCGAATATTCATGAACTGAAGGTAAATCACAACTGCATAAATTCTTTGCTAAAAAACATGTAATTTAGTCATTTATCTATTCCACATTTCTGACTAAATTCATTACTATTTTCTCATTTAGAATGCAACAGGAGTGAGCCTTCACAGATCCTACGAACTGTTTCGCCCTTAGAACTATGGTCCTATGAAACTGTTTACGGGAGACCCAACGGACAGCAGATTATAAAAAGGATGCTGGATGTCCATTTTAGTCTCACAACCACTTCCAGTACTTTTTGAGTTACTTCTTTTACCCTTTCGTTTGGAAAAAAACAACACAGACTGAAGCCTAACATTACCAGTGCAACTTTTAGACGGGGACTTCGTTTAAACCTTTGTTTGATATTCGATTCTTAATGAAAGTTCCTGAATAAAATTTTAAATCTAATGCTACTTTGTGTTATCTGTTTAATCGTTGCAAGAAACTTGTGATATATAAGTCTCTCAGCATCTAGTTCATATGTAGTAAATTTAAGTGATTTAGTACATATCTTCGTCATTTTCTTGGGAAACCTACAGACTCGGGTCCTCTCATAACTTATTCTAACCACCATGAGTTGTCACGGCAGCTGATGGATGGACACGCGTTACACATCCTAACTGTACCTGCGTCTTATCTTATAGCTTCTAATTCAAATGCCATATGACAAGCAAGCAGTGCCCTTACCCGCACTAATGGAACACTAGTAACTCAAATACACTCTATATGGTACCTTACATTGGTCTACGCACTCGCTTAGCTTTTTAGTGAGAATATTACTACAGTCCAGCTAAAAATCCCATGAACCACCCTATATCCATCAAAACAAATAAGTCTGTATTTGCTGCATATAGCAAGTTTATTTCTCAGAAGATATAACAGTTAGAATTGGAGTAAAATGACAGTATTTTAGCGTGGTGTCGAGTCGAGGTTAACTATGAACACCGCTACCAAGAAACACGTGCCAAATAAATCAGAAGGCGGAGGTTGAACGTAACCAAAGAAACCCATAAAATCCCCGAGAAGTCAAATACCAGAAGGCAAGTAATGGACCAAGTCGAGATATATATTTGCTGGCGATCTCGTGGTATCGAAAGGATACCGAGATCGTGCCAGGATACAAGCTTGGTTACAGAACGTAACCGAATTCGCGCGAAGTCACAATCAAAAGTGTGTGTATAAGAATGGAAGCGACATATAGCTGTCATTAGCACAGTCAAACAAAAGCACATTAAAACAAGCACTGGTACAGTTGGTTATAATAATAATTGTTTTTATTAAACCAGTCGTGTTCTCGTGATAAATGTGAGTCACTATAGTATACAGCAGATGCACATGGTACATGTCTTCATCGATTAGCTGAAATAGAGAATACGGATATTCGCTTAACAGGCTTATTTATAAAGACTAGTGTCTACTTTGAACTTACTGAGAAAAATATACTGGAACTACGAATAATGTAGGAATCTAGTCTCCCAGGGCGTACGAAGTACTCAAACTGGAAGACAGTTGTCCAAAAATAATTCGAATATGAAGGTGAAAATTTGCGGGTACTTTTCATCGTAAGGGTGAACATATTAGGTACCGGTTGACATCATACCGTAAAAAACAGATTTGCGGGTGGTGAAATATGATCCATAAAAAAGTGTGTCTAATAACAGTCAATTACCTTTTTACTCCCTGATCATGACCCTTCGGTTTCCTTTTATGGCCAAAACAGTAAACATACACTAGTGCTAGAAACTGGTACTAGAAACACTATTGTGATATACAATTGGCTATCTTCCTTTTATTATCGAAGCTATTAGAGCCCCTTTCGTTTTTTTCGTATTGTTATTTTTTTCAGGTATTATAGGGTCTTGAGTAGGCTTCGTATATTAGCGAATTGTCTAGTTTGCTTGTAATAGGATTTCTGGGTAGGAAGTAAAACCAATTCCACGTTCGTAACACGATTTAAAGAGGTATTTTGCCTGATAAATCAGCATCAATACCATAAGTTCGTGACATTCCACTAAACCATAAGGAGCCGTAATTAAACAAATTGTTCTGCCCTACAGACATGGGTGGATTGAATTTATCTCCCCACCATCATGTTTGCTGGTCAGTAACGCCACCCTCCCTCCTTTTGTGATGTTAGGCTCTCTCACGTTTGTGGTAAGTATGAATACTGCTTTAATCAAAGCCCATGGTTGGAATACACTGTCTCTACTAGGTCCATGTTACAAGCAAATCAGATAGTTGAAAAGTCTGTTTTATGGGTTAGATGTCCATATAGTATATCACACTGCTATGAAAATAACTAATGGTTTAAAGAAGTAAGGACTAATAGCAAATCAAAAGATATGAGAGGGTATAAAATTGTAGAAAAAAAGGATTTCAGGGTAAGACAAATAAAACATTGAGAAACTCACAAGACTTTGTGGCCAAATTTTGGGCTTTGTATGATCGGCCTTAGTAGATCAGCATCCATAAGATTGAGTTATCTGTCTACTTGCAGTAGAAAAAAGGCATGACTTTTAGGAAGAATAATGTACATTTAACCTGTAGAGATTTGGGAACTGAAAGCTAGGGTTAGGAGCATAAGGTCATGATTAATAAACAATGAATAATAGGAAAGGATAAGCCATATATTCTGTGATTTGGTTATATTCGTATTAGTAATAGTCGAACTTGTTATAATCTTGTTCTTTCTAGATACTAGGCGGTCCGTAATAAAGTGCCCCATTGGTGGGCGGGAGTTCAAGGAAATGTTGAAGCTCTTTGGAGTCTAGAAATAGGGTTATTAGCCTTTTGAATCTGGTAAATGTATCACAGTTACGGATAGGCATTGGCAGCCTGTTCCACAATAAACTATACCGTACTGTAAAAAACTTACAACGCATTTGTTTTTGGTGTTTTACGGTGAGTAGTGTATACGCGTTGTTTCTAAGTCTATAGGCTGGGTCGTGGGTCATAGTCGGGCAGGAGGTTAGAAAGGAGAGCCCATATATCGCTTTGTAGAGAAATATTAAATTGTTTTTTAGCCTACGGTGCCATAAAGGTTCTAAGGGTAGATGCTTACATCTGTCTGTGTAATCGAGACTCGAGTTGCATCCTAGTAGTTGACGTGTGAAACGTCTTTGAACATCTTCTACTCTTATCTTGTCTGTGATATTCATATTAGAGAAGACAAAAAAGCAGTATTCAAGGGTGGGTCGTACACATATTTTGTAGAGAGTAAGTTTATCCTCTGTTGTAAAAAAGTTTTTCATTATAAAACCAATTAGCCGTCTAGATTTAGAAATAATTGAGGAGGCATGTTCTTCAAAGTTCAGGCTTCCTGTGTAATTAATTCCTAAATCGTGTACTGATTCGAGTGTTTGGACTCTACATTCATTTAAGTGAAGTTGCGGTTTATAGGGATGCTTTCCAAAGTGCATGATCCCGCAATTGTTGAGGTTAAATGGTAATTGCCATTTTTCACTCCATATAGTTAAGTTATTGAGGTCCTTTTGGATCTGAGATACACTTTCGCTTAGTGTCTCAGGCTTATAGCTGTATACTATTTTGAGATCATCAGCATATAAGTATGGTTTCCCAAATTCTATGGTGTTACATATATTGTTTATATACATAAGAAACAAAAGTGGGCCTAATACGCTTCCCTGGATGACTCCACTGGTGATTGGTCTAGGGGACGAGAGACAGTCATTGTACTTTACCATCTGTTTACGTTCTGTTAAGAACGAAGCAAACCATGAGTACAGTGGGTTGTGTATTCCGAAGGACTTTAGTTTGAGGAGTAG
>CALYCO020000256.1:0-17367 GCA_944470365.2 Schistosoma intercalatum | reverse complement strand
TCGAGTAGGGTCCGTATTTTCTGGTATACCTTGCACGATTATGTCGCTTCCGCGGAAAAACTGATCGCGAGGTTCTTTGGGGATGTTCCGGCTGAGATTGCTCTCAGAATACGGTATGTCAGGCAGTATTCTTACATTCCCATCTGATTTCAATAAATGACTCGCTAGTAAGACATCCTCTACGTCGGTAGCATTCTTAAGTGTTACACGAAGTAGCCTCGGGTGATTTTTGTGCTTGGACTCCTTTCCCCGAGTGAGCCGTGTGACTGTCAAAATCTCTATTCTTGGAAGTTCAAGTTTCTTCTTCAGTTCTACCCAGAGCATCCTATCATTTTTGTCCTGTAAACTGAGAAGAAGTTCAGGGTTGTCTTTGAAGTTCATGACTATGAGAGAGTCATCACAAACCGTTATTGTCGTCCCAGGTTTTCCGGTGCGTTCAGGTTTAGCACCTTGTTGTTTGGGGATCGAAGCACGTTTATGAATCCCTGGCTCTTTGATGACCGGAAGAAAAATCCTCGGGGTAGACTGTGCGACCAGATCATCAGTTGACTTCCGTTCAACAGCTGGGATGTTCAACTTAGACCGTGACGCCTGGCCCTTTTTAGCTCTTTTCACATGGGTCCAATCACCTACAGAGTTTTGGGGAACCACTGTCACGTTCAAGGACCTTGAGCTGTGAGACCCGAGTTTGCTGAGGGTGTCGAGTACCATCGTTGTAACCATGGTGCTGAGCTTCATCGTGTCATGCTCCGTCGTTGGTAGACCTGTCGACATCCCTGTTCTAGTTTTCAATGCGCTCTCCTGTTTGTCTACCCATTTTTTGACTGTCTTTTCCCAAGTTTGTAGACAACTTTCTCTGCAAACCTGTCAGTAGGACAATGATATTACTCAGCAAGACTGCAGCATCCGTGCTGCACGTAACATCTTGATGGCACCACTTCCAGCTTGTAGAGTTCAACAAGGATGGTTCAGAAAGAAGTGTATGGAGAAATACTTAGTGGATTTAAAAACAATGGTAAAGTAGTTAGTCACAATGATCTGAAGGGCTTATCACCGATAATGCTTGATGGGTTACTCTGCGTTGGAGGTCAACTAAGCTACTTAGATTTCCCAAATGCCTTTAAACATCCAATAATATTGCCCAGTCGACACTTAGTGACAGAAATAATAATTAGACATTATCATAAGGAACAAGGGCACACAGGAACGTCACAAGTACTAGCCACGATTCGAAAAAGGTATTGGATAATAAAAGTAACCAGCACGGTTAAGAGAGTGGTAGGAAAGTGTGTGACACGCCGGCGGTATACGACGAATACAGGGCAACAATTGATGGCACCACTTCCAGCTTGTAGAGTTCAAGAAGGATGGTATAGCTTCTCAACCGTGGGGGTAGACTACTTTGGACCCTTTTTTTGTCAAAAGAGGAAGATCATTAGAAAAAAGTTATGGATGTGTATTTACTTGTTTACAAACCCGAGCAGTACATATTGAAATAACATATAGTTTGAATACTGATTCGTTTATAATGGCCTTGTTACGTTTTATTGTAAGAAGAGGGAAACCTGCCGAAATTTACAGTGACAATGGGTCAAATTTCGTGGGTGCGGTCTCTGAATTAAGGAGATTTGTGCAACAGTTGAATCAACAGAAAATAGACAAAGAACTGTCAGCTAGGCAGATTCAGTGGCATTTTAACCCGCCCTCATCCAGCCACAGGGGTGGAGTCTGGGAAAGGATGATTAGTTCCATACGCCGACTGTTATTATTGATAACTAGAGAGCAGACTCTAACCGATGAGAATATTGAACGATCGACCCTTAACTCCGGTCGTTCAAGATGCTAACGATAAACTAGCCTTGTCGCCAAATAGTTTGTTATTATTGAGAGAATGTGACAGAATAGTCGAAGAAGGTAACATCAGAGATAAATATGACAAACGTTGGAAACAGGTTAATCATCTTGCTAATGTGTTTTGGAAAAGGTGGTTAAGAGAGTATTTACCGTCCCTACAAAAACGTCAAAAGTGGTGAGTTGAACACCGCAATTTTCGGAAAGGGGATGTAGTGATCATGGCTTCTGACATATCGATCCGTGGAAAGTGGCCCTTAGGAGTAGTTGAAGATTGTGAAATAGATGACGACGGAAGAGTTAGAACAGTGGTTGTTTGTACGCACGGTGGATTAGTCAGGAGAGATATACGTAGATTATGCTTCCTTAAAGGCTCGAATTAGTTCCTCGTATTATCAATGTAGGTAGGTCGAGTAGGCGTACTGTTGTAATTCCTACTCGTTCCTATAATGTCATATCCTACATAATGAACTATGACCATAGGCATCAAGGTAGCTTGTGTGATATGGAGGGATTTTGGGGGCCGGTGTAAGATCCATTTTGAATACTTTGTGTGTTTGTGAAAATCCCTCCATGTATATACTTGCACCTTGTTCCTATTGATCCTCTTAGTTGTACATTGTTAACTTTTTGACTACATTTGAATTGTTAATATTTGTATTTTGTTATAGTTTTCGTTTTTACCAGACCTTCACTCATTCCCCATGTTTCTTCCCGAACTGCACTTATGTTGTTTTACTTTATACTAAGTCTGAGCGGCAGCCATTTTGGTTAGTTCCTGCTTTTGATTGCTTGACCTGTGTTGACTGGAATTGTGCATTTCGGTTGTGAATTGAAGCACTCTTCCAGAATTGGAAACACTCTGTGTTATAGAGCGACCAATTATTACCTTTTGAACGAATCTGTACGTGATCTATCCAGACAGGATAGAATAACATTTATTTGTGGTGATTGGTAATTTTCTTGCATCCTGTATCAACTTTCTTATTTATTGTAGTTTAGATTTGATCAATTGAACATTTATTGGTTGGATAGCTGAGTGGTTATATTTGTTTAGGTAATAATGTACACTTAAATTTATGATAAATCATAGAACCATCATCTTACCCAATTACTTTGTTTTGGTTTCAATCGAGCGAGGGCGCGTATCTTACTCATCCAGACAGCTATCATTCACTCCAAACCGTAGTTTGGAGCTTACAGGTTCGATTAACTTATCCATCAAAAACACCTTAGTTCTATTTCTCATCCCAACGGAAAATTATCAACTCGCTCGCTATTTGACTTACAATCAGTGACGACTAACGCTGTCAGCTGTCAACGATAGTCCATGGATGTCTCCTCATTTGCTAGCTTGTCATCTTATTTTATAGCATGTGGTTTCTTCTACAACTATCGCTGACGGTTTGCTGCGTGCTTTCAAGAGAAAGAGTGTGAGAATGTGGAATAAGAATATCTGAGGAAGTGCCGCGAGCGGGCTACCCAACACCATGTTGGTGAGGTACGATTTTTCCATGCTCAGACCAGCTATCGGGTGTTTACTCACCTGCCTCTTTAGTCGCCCTCAAGTAAAAAGTAATGAAGAATCTACTTCAAAAGTAATGGTGAAAACCAATCAAACCTGAAGAACTGCTCCACTGCCTGCATAAAAATAATAAGATACAAAATGGAAATAAATAAAGATAATTGATAATTGTTTGGTTCCACGTAAGTGATTGGCCTCCAGAACGGATTGGTATTCTGGAAGGAAATAAACATAATGTAGCCATCTTGTGTATGAAAAGGTATGAAAGCAAAAAAAATTTCATAATGCATATATTTAAAAGTGTAAACTTGCTAGAAGTTGGACTCATTGTCAAACCCGATCAAATGTATGACCTTGGGCCTATGACGTCCGCCTTTTATAACCAGGTACGTAACCAAGCGTTCATAATTGTACTCCACAAAACGGAAAAGAATATGCGGTTAAGGAGGAAAAAAAATTGTGTAGATTGTGAGGATTAAGTACAATTGTGTCAAATACTCTTTTCTGGTTTGATCTAAGTATGTATGATATATTGAAGCAATATTTCGTCAATTCGTCCAAGTAACGAATTTGTCTGCACCTTAAAAGTGTGTAAGGCCTATTACTCATTAGTATTATGAATGATTAATCGGCAAAAGGGATTATTGCAGTCATTCCCCCGTGGTTTGATGTGGCTAGGCACACGGTCTAGCATTCAGGAGGGCAGAGGTTCGAGTGCGTGTGGGGCCTACGTTTTTGTTCATCAAAACCCAACTTCAATACGATGTTTGTTGGCCATAAGTTGCTCAGATATGAGAGAAAGATAACAGGAGGACGGATTGATATGTCAAAGTGTCATATTGGAACAGTACAAGTTCTTTATTTGTATTAATAATACTATAGAAAAAAACAAGTTTGCTAGATTTCCATGTTTTTCTATCATGAAATATTTAGATTTTCTTGAGACGACTTTGAAATGACCTTCTAATGGAGGACTGAGAGGTGCTTTTATTTTGTCACATCTTATCCAGACGTGCGTGCAATTGCTTAGGTCTTTAGGTACATATACGGCACGCGATTGTTCACGAGTATTAATTGGCTTAAGTTTGGACATATGGTTCCGTAGTTGATCCACGTAATTTCCTAAATTAAGTTTTTGACTGTTAGTATTAGGGTTAATAAATTCACCTGCTAGTCTCAGAGTTGTTCCGAAAACCAGTTCCGCAGCTGAACACTGTGCGTCAGTTTTGACAGACGTTTGTATTCCCAACATAACTAATGGTAGGAATTCTGCCCACTGATTGGGGTTTGAGTGAGATATAAGGGCGGTTTTTAGCTGACGGTGAAAACGTTCTACCATCCCATTAGCCTGAGGATGGTATGCAGTGCAGCGTATCCTATTGGAGCCTAGAAGTTTAGCCAAGTTATTAAATAGTTCGGATTCGAATTGCGCTCCTCTATCAGTCGTTATTGTTATGGGTGTACCAAAAATGGTTAACCAGTTCTGCATGAAAACCTTGGCTACTGTTTCCGCTGTGATGTCCGCTATCGGGATGGCTATAGGGAATCTGGTAAATCGATCCATGCATGTAAAAAGATAATTAAAACCGTTTGAACGTGGTAAAGGACCTACCAAGTCGATATGCACATGGGCAAAATGTGCATCTGGTTGCGAGAAAACACCTATGGATGAATGTGTGTGACGATTAATCTTTGATTGTTGGCATGCTGAACACTAACCCATTTGTGTACATCCTTCTGTAAATTCCGCCATATATATCTGGCATTGATTAGTTTAGTTGAAGCTTTTGCGCCAGGATGAGACAAAGAATGAAAGTTATTATATATCAACTTTCGCATATTTTTGGGAACGAAAGGTCGAGGCATTGCCTTGGTCGTGTCACATTAAATTAGAATACTATCGATAGGTGATGGTAATTGTTTTAAATTAAGACTTGAATTGTTTGTTTTAAGTAGGTTTTGTAACTCTAGATCCTGCTCTTGTTCGTGTCTTAACGTCTCGAAGTTTACTGTAGACTGCTGTAGCACGTTCATTTCTAGTCTGGATAAAGCATCTGCCGCCTGGTTGTCCTGACCCTTGACATGTTGGATATCGCTTGTGAACTGTGTTATATAGTCAAGGTGTCGGACTTCTCGAGGTGAGTATTTATCGGCTCTCGCTTTTAATGCATTCGTCAGTGGTTTATGATCCGTAAAGACTATAAATTCCCTACCTTCTAACATGTGTCGGAAGTGTTTAATGGTCAGGTAGATTGCAAGTAGTTCTCGCCCGAAGGTAGAATACCTTGTTTCGGCTGGAGCGAGTCTTTTCGAGAAGAAAGCAATTGGTTTCCAGGCGTTTTTAACCAGTTGGTTAAGGGTACCGCCTACTGCTTTATCTGAAGCATCCACCATCAAAGCAAGTGGGGAAAGAGAATTCGGATATATCAACGTAGTTGCTTGAGCCAGTTTATCTTTAAGCTGTTTAATAGCTTCGACGGCGTCAGAAGACAGTTTGAATTCTTTTGGTTTTCCTTTAAGTGAATCTGTCAAAGGTTGCATTAATTGTGCACAACCTGGTATGAATCTGCGATAGAAGTTAATTAGGCCTAGAAAACTTCTCAGTTGTGTTAGAGAACTAGGTACGGGGTATTGTTTGATAGTATCCACTTCTTTTTTTATAGGTTTAATCCCTTCTGGGCTTATTGTGTGACCGAGAAATTCTAAAGTTTGAACACCGAAAACACACTTACTTTGATGTATGTTTACTCCATGTTCATCCAGTCTTTTCAACACTGCTTGTACATGCTGTTCGTGTGATTGCAAATCGGGGCTGGCAATTAACAAGTCGTCTATATACCCCTGCGCAAATGGCATATCTCGAAGTAGGTTATCTATGAATCTTTGAAATGTCTGTGCCGCATTTCTCAGGCCGAATGGCATGCGTACAAACTCGAATAAGCCAAAGGGTGTTGTAATAGCTGTCTTGGGGATATCTTCATCAGCCACCGGGATATTGTGATATGCCCTGACAATTTTAGTGAATATGTTCATACCATGTAAACCGTTTGTGAAATCTTGGATATGCGGTATTGGGTATCTATCTGGTACGGTTTGACGGTTGAGGTCTCTGTAATCCCCGCACGGTCGCCGGTCACCTTCATTCTTCTTTGGGACTATATGCAACGGGGATGCCCATTGACTATCAGAGGGACGGATAATACCCAGTTGTAGCATATATTCAAACTCGGCCCTAGCGATTTTGAGCTTATCTGGTGCTAGTCTCCTGGGTTTTGCAAACACCGGTGCACCTTCGGTTTTGATAGTGTGACTTACTTTTAGTTTGTCTTTGGAAGGCTGTGGGTTTGGTCTAGTTAGGTTTGGAAATTCCGCGAGTATATCATGGAATTTTGCTGTTGCTACTGGAGGAGTTTGAATCAAGTTAAGAGAGCTGATGTGAATTTCTTCGCCTTTCGTGTATGAATGAGGGAATTAATCGTAGGTCTTGAAGAACTGGTGAACTACATGGAACCATCACTCCTTATCACGATTCCTTAGTTCTGTTGTGATAAGTATGTGATTAGCCTCATAACGACTCAAAAGTCATGAAATCAGCTTAGGAATCTCTATATTGCAGTTACGAAGGTTATGTTTTCTACCTTGCTGGAAAAATTCGGAATAATACTTTTATCAAATTCTTGATAAAATATGAGAACTATACGTTGGATACTTCATTTTCCAATATGCACCATTTGTCCATCACATTTCAATCCACAATTCCTTTCTATTTTCCATTTTATTCTCTTCAACTCGATCTTCTCAGCCTTCTGCTGCTAGGTTTTCTACTTCTGATTGGTGTTAAATACTACTTATGTCTGTCTACATAAGTAGTCACTTACCAGTCATAATTTCTCAGAGATCATACTATGTGACAAAAGAAATTTAAGATTGAAGATCCTGTGGTGGACCAGACGATATATAAATGCAAAAAGTATCAACAAAGTTAATAAAAATCAATAGTAATATTAATATATACAAGTTAAATGTTACAAATACAATAAACATGGAACTTTACTTAAGTTCACCCAAAATGATGCGTGTTCAGCTTTAATCTGGTACAATAAATCCACAATTATAGATGCTTGGTAATTCCAAACGTATCGATGAAATCTCCAGTGGTGTAATTCAAAGTAATGTATGGTGTATTCGCACTCACAGTGTATGAATGTAAATAATATTTGATTTAGATCTCAGTTAACTCAATCTCGAATGAAAAGAAAACGAGGAATGTGTGAGAAGCAGTGTATTTGTTAGCCAGCAACGGTATGTCACGCTATGTTAGTATGAAAACGGAAAAAGTGTTCAAGGTCATTTACTAAAACAACAGGTACAATCATTTAACGATCAATGTACATGCGATGAGAAATTGACAAAACGAATATAAATAATATTTAAAACTATTTACAAAATAAGCTTGTCAGACCTATCTCCACATAGCTCCACCCAGAGTGTCCGGAAGTAACACTGGTTATAGTAACAACAACAAAAATATGTGAGAATATGATATATACGTATATACAAAAATAATATTCACAGTTATAACCAACAAAAGTTGTGGAGATGGATATGACATATACGTTAATAAGATGCAGTGTGTTATCGTTTGAGAATAGCAGTGATGTAGCATAACATAACGAACACACAAAAAAATGAAAATACTGTCATTCAATGTCTTGTTTGACTAACAATGATAATAATGTGTAAAACTGGTACTGACCCACACACACACACACACACAAATTGAACTGTTTATTTTTGTGTATAATGAATAAATAATTAAATAGAGTTTACTCGTTTATTATTGTAACAAATTTCTTTTTTGAAAAAAATGTGACAAAACGAATAATTGTGGGAAAAAATGTGATTAATTATGAACACTGTGAAAAGTAAAAAAAATTTTTAGATGAGATTGATAGTGTAGGTCATCGATAATTGTTTGCATTGATTGTTTTAGTTTGTGTTTTTTTATACGGCAAAATGTACGTAACGCTTTGGTTTTCTTATAAGTCTCCCAGAACGTGTTAAACAAGAGGGTGTATTCCTAAGTTTTTCCTCTTCCTCTTGTTTCTTAGCAATTGATGGGAGTGATTGTTTGTTCGCAGTATTGTCTTTTGTGGCTTGAGGGACTTCGTAGAAAGCTGGTTTTATTCGGTCTATGGAAATTGTCTCATTGTTCCCATTTTTGTTGATAATGAAATATTTGTGGGTGCGTTTTATTACTTTATAAGGGCCTTCATATGGTGGTGTCAGTGGCTTTTTCACCGCGTCTACTCGAACAAAAACAAATTTGCACGTTTCTAAATGTTTATCGAAATGGACTCGGTTGTTGTGTTCTCTGGGTGGTATTGCTCTGATGTTCTGCATCATTTGTACTAGGCGACTTGCGAAGTGAGTAGAATCCCCGTGCGTTGTAGGTTAATAGTTGACTAGTTGACCAGGTAACGTTAGAGTTGTACCATAGACTAACTCGGCGGCTGTACATCCATTGTCTTCCTTTATGGTTGAACGAATACCGAGGAGTACAAGCGGTAAGGCATCGCTCCACTTTGATGAATCAGCTTGCGTCATCAGTGAGCTTTTTAATTGGCTATTGAATCTTTCAACCATGCCATTAGCTGCTGGGTGGTAAGCTGTGGTTTTAATATGGTTGACCCCTAGAAGTTTAGTGAACTCCTGAAAAAGGACAGATTGAAATCGGGGGCCACGATCTGTTGTTGTGATTATTGATGGTACTCCATAGTTAGATATCCAGCGGTCGAGGAAAACTGAAGCGACTGTTTCTGCCGATGTGTCTTTTATAGGGCAGGCTATGGCCCATCTTGTGAACCTATCTATTGCGGTGAGGATATGTGTGAAACAGTTTGATGGTGGCAGAGGCCCAACTGAATCTAAATTCACGTGCCGGACGCGTTTGTCAGGGATAGGGAACTTCCCAATCGGACTGGAGGTGTGATTCTGCGTGTTACTGCGTTGACACTGGAGGCAGCTACGTGCTCAACGTTTAACATCCGAGTTGATTTTAGGCCACACAAAACGTTCGGTAATGAGCTTTGTTGTTGCTCTGATGCCTGGATGTGAATGATCGTGCAAGTGCTGAAATATTTATCGTCGGCAAGCGTGTGGGACAAACGGACGATTTTTGCCTGTAGAAGTGTCGCACATGATAAATGCATCTGAAAGAGGAATAGGTACATGTTTGAGATCTAAGCTAGACTTTTCTTGGCAGGCTTTCAATTCTGCATCGTCTGCTTGTAATTTAACCAAGGTTTCAAGGCTGATGTCATGATTGAGTACCATCGTATTGATATCCCTCCTAGATAGTGCATCTGCAACAATGTTCGTGTGACCTTTGATAAACCTGATGTCTGTGGTAAATTGGTAGATATAATCAAGTTGTCTTGCTTCTCGTGGGGAGTGTTTGTCATGCGATGTGCTAAAAGAATGGCAAAGGGGTTTGTGATCTATCATAATGATGAAATCACGACCCTGTAGCAAAAAGTTGAAATGTCTTACTGCTAAATACATAGCTAAGAGTTCGCGTCCAAAAGTACTATAACGTTCTTGTGCTGGCGATAATCTCTTGGAGAAAAAGGCGATGGGGGTAATCGTGTGGTTTACTCGCTGTTGTAATACTGCCCCGACGGCTTTTTGTGAAGCATCCGTGCATAGGATCAACAGTGTTGTGGGGTCAGTATTTAGGTATTGGAGCAAGGTAGCATTAGCAATCATGGATTTAGCTTTTCAAATGCTACTTTGGCATCGGAAGGTAACTTGAGTATTTCGTTCTTTTCTTCCTTGTATCATTCAAAGAGTATTGGTGCCTGCAGCCTTCAATATTGTACAGATTCACGAATCGATCTGGAACATTTGTTGATATGTTCATAGTGGCAATTATGATCAGGGTGCTATCATAAATGGCGATTTGATCTATCACAAAGTAACTTATATTTTATTATAAAGTAAAGATGAACATGATGTCCAGCTTTAATTACATCTGGTAGATGTGCACTACAATCAATCACCTGTTTGCTAAGATATGAATGAACAAGATGTAAGATGGTTGAATGAAATTGGCAAGTAGCTTGAAACAAAAATTTTTCTCAAGCTCACACTCGCCAATTGGAATGATATGCAGCATAGAAAGTGCAGATATTTCATATATCACTGGAACAATTGTCGCCTAGTGTCATGGTCGACAAACGTTGGAATTCATCTATAAATTCCACGACTAACCTCTTTTAAGACTGGAACCTATATGTCGCTAAATAATCCATGTTGAGTGACTTGTATTCTCCATAATTATAGTTACCTAAGTAAGTATAAATATGTCTGTTAAGATAATCTTAACTTTTTAATTTATTGTTATGACTTAAATTGACGTTGTTCTTGTCATTATTGATTGGTTTCTTTACTACTTATACAAATATCAGTAGCTTCAAACAGTGCATCGAAACACCATAATTCCCTATTTTGGTTACCATAAAGCTGTCCTTCCAGCTAATTGACTTGCAACGACCACATTGCAATTCACTTGATAAGATGATATTCAACATTGCAAACTGTGATCAAATATTGAGATTGTAGAGAGACGATCTGTTGCTCAGAAGGTTGATGTTGATGATGTTGTATGTTTTGAACTGACTTGTTGATTAGTTTCTCCATAAACATGGTCTCTTCCATGTTCTATGTGGCGAATGCTTAGGTTCTCTATTGCAGCACAGGCAATTCAACTCCACCACAGTGATCAGACATCGTCATTCGTTGATCATCTGTGTTTCTCAGTATAATCATTTCGTTTTCACTGCAGTTATTCACTTTGCTACTTCGAACAGTGATACTTCCATGCATTTTCCAGTCAAACTAATCCATCACTAAATATCTATAGATATACTTATGATAAAACATTCTCAATCTAATAATTTTAGAGTTAATTTTAGAAAACCCACACCTGACGTGGTTAGGAAAGAAACCTTGAATCAAAAGCCTGATTTATATGGGGACATAACAGGAGCTAGACTACGGGTACTCAACATAACTGAAGTCATCTGGATCAACTCCTGAAAACCGAACTAATATATCCGGAAGAGGTATATCCAGCCTCCATGTTTACCGTGTTCCACGACTGAATCACCAGACACCTCAAATGCATGTTATAAACCTATTATTATCACAATTCTCTTTGTGATTATCTCTTTCCTAATCCACATTGATTCTTTTCCATCGTAATTACCTTGACTATACTCCTTTTATAACATATTTCATTCACACAACGTTGTTATTATCATCACCATTATTATTAGTATTATTATATTGATAAAAATGTGGAACCTTACCACAAGTCATTACGACCTTCATGAAGTCACATTCATATTTCACAAATCACACCATCTTCAAGTATTTCCATGATAACACATGAGAATGTTCATCATGGTTCATATATAACTATGTTTAAGACCTTCTGACCTAAAAATATCATCTAAACTATATTAATTCAGCGCTACGAATTATGCAAAATCTTTATTTTAAAGAATTATGACTTCTCATGGCGAAAGTAGAAATTCTTTTGAAGTCACGAGGTCTATCTGTGTCAGATGTTGCTGAAATAAGAAGATAAAACATATCACCGTTCACGGTATAAATGAATCCCATGTATTGCATGTTGTGCAGAAAGAGATTAGATTCGAGAAATCTGCTGTCATATTTTGGTCATGAGTGTAAAGTAAACAATCTGTGCAGATCTATCATTACTGCGCCTTGTATATTTGAGTGTACGCTACAAGAATTTCGGCATTCATTGATATGCGCATTATTTATGATCTTAGTAAATGTGTGATCATTATCAATTCTGAATGATATGTAATAATAATCGTGATACTCTTTATTACAGAACATGAACTCCGTTCAAACACAGTGCAATTGTTTACTTCGTACTGAGTGAAATGTTATCTTCATCCTTGAAATGTTTAGTAAACCCCTACATATGAAGAATATTCAGTTTCAGTTCAGATTATTGCAGAATTGTCGTCTTATGAGAAATTGATAATGATTTAATAAGTGAAGCTCACTATTCCAATAAATGAACTAACAGTCAAATGAATTCTTATTCAGCCTAAGTGAATAAGCTGCAAAATAACCTAAAACTATTACTACTACAACCACTACTACTACTAATACTACTACTAGTACTACTACTACTACTACCACTACTACTACTCTTACTACTAACAACAACATTAACTATTCATGATAATTACATAACAGTCTACATGTTGGTGGTACAATATCATGGATAATAGAACACAATTTCAATGTTGATGAATCCACAAAATTACGTAACAACAGTTTAGTCAACTACAGATTGAAATGATTAAGGAAATAATATTTCAGTTATGATCAACATCGTTTTGAAGTGCACAATTCACTTTCACAGTATCAAGAATTGCCATTTTACAAATGTAATGAAAACATCAATAGTCTTGACTTTTTCCAATGAAATGATTATTGATTTACGAAAGTATAGACTGTTATTCATTCCACTGATTGAAATAATGAGTCAATAAAAGCTGGACCACCATGGATAACCTGGAAGCACTGGATGGTCGATTCGTCCAAGTATGCGACTTTTCAGCAGTAACCATCCTCGATCTCGCACACCGCCAGATTCGAACCCAGGACTTGTCACTCTCGCGCTCAAAAAACGCCTTCTGATAATAATCATGCCCTCATAAGTGACTGAATTCAATAGACACTCCTGGAGTTCTAGTGAGAATCCGTTACCAGTGGAGTTCAACCAGGTCTGTTGTGAGATATCAACTAACTGAAGACGACGTTGACAGTGGCGCAACTTCGTGGATTGGTTTAAGCTAGACATTAACACCATTGGATGCCGGCTCAGTGGTCTAATGTTTGAACGTTCGCGCACGAGACTGATAGGTCCTGGGTACGAATCTCGCGAGGGGCGGGATCGTCGATGCGCACTGCGCTATACTAAGCGTGGCTGATTGGTCAGGATGAGCGAGGAGTGTGACTTGAGCTAGAGCCGTTTTGATCTCTGAAAATGCAGTACGTGCGGCATTGTTTAATTCTAATTTGCGTGGAATATCGCGTAGTTAATCGGTTAATGGTCGTAACCGTTCTCCCTCTTGTGGGATAAAACGTCGATAGAAGTTAACCAAACTGAGAATTGCCTTCAGTCCCTTGAGTGTGGACGGCATGTTGTACTCACTTATTGCACGTACTTTGTCCTCACATGGTGAAATACCCTCTTGCAGTGCGCATCCACGATCCACAATCATTCACCGTCCAGTGCTTTCAGTTTTTTCACGGTGATCTAGATTCAATCGGCCCATGATTTCAACCAGTGGAAGAATTCATTTTATTGAAGTTTAATTTAAATATAAAAACGTGAATTTAGTCATCTAATGTAAGCAGTGTGTGCTACTTTGATTTTAACCAATCAGATGAGAACTATGCACCGTTGACAACCATTTCACAGTTTAATACAAGTAACACAATGTTTATTCATGAACAAATGAGCACAAATTACTTAGTTTAAATTATTGTCAGTCCTATCCAAAATAGTTTTCATCAATAGGTGGTCAGGAATTTCAACCAAATGTGGATCAATATCAGGCTATATTACCTCAGCAAGTGTGAGACTATTGCATAACAATGAGTTCATCTCCTATGACGATTGATTAATAATTATTAAATGATTTTATGAAAATTGATCATCTTAATGGTCCATTTGAATCATTCAATCTGAAAAAGACATACAAACACTCAAAAAATTCTATATAAACTCGACACGTTCTACCAACATTTTAAACAAGAAAATGATGTGAGTATTGACTGTACACTTAAGGCAAATGAGTGTATTATATCAATTTCAATTTGATCTAATGACCTAACATTGTTCTGTTCATCTGAACCATTTCAGATATACATTTTCATTTGGTCAGTTGGTTGCGATCTATTTGATCATTGTCTTCACATCGGAATTTTTTGACTGTCATGAATTTTGTGAAAAATTTGAACATCTTAATGATGGAAAAGTAATTTTCCAAAGTGATACATATAAATATGTAAGTCATCAATCAGGTTCCAATACAAATATTCAGTCTTATTATTATCACTATTCCCAGTTAATTCGCCGTAATCAGGCCTCTCCCATTGTTAGTGAAAATTTCGAGAAATTGGAAATTAAGAAGGTGAGTTAACTACATTTTGCAACAGAGATGCTAATCCATATGTTTGCATATTTCTAGCAAATAAATCTGGAATTCCCCATTACATTTTACGGTGATGATATCGACACAGTCAGTGTAGGTACTGACGGTAAGAGAATTATTTTCCTCGAATTAAAATTTTTAATGAGATTTGTTTACTCACATTTCAATTACACGAAACAAAGTCGCTTTCATTACTTCAATAGATCAGTTTTATGCATTTTTTAACATTCAAAACCTCTACTGATGTCTTTCTTTGCTCAAGTTGTAGCGTTGTAGCAAACTAAATACAGTTCATGAAATTAATTATAGTCTCCAGTTAATTTCAAAGTCTTTCATTCAATCACAGTAGATAATCAATCAAATTGCATGTTTTCATTTGATAAACACCGGTACAATTTCTTTAACAAGACAAAAGTATTCTGGTGGAATTCTCACGCATATCGCCGACTGTGATCTGAAAGAAACTAAGATTTTAAATGGGAGTGAGTTCTTCTTTTATTTAGTGAGATTTTGTTTTATGTTTTTCATTCCTCAATTTTATTTTGCATAAATGATTCGGCATTTAACTTGATTATTTTATGAGAGCTGACCAGTACCCAGTGAATATGATATTTGTGTGATTTCTTGCCCTAAAGTGTGATCGCAGCATGTATTCATTACTGTGAAGTGAAAATGTTGAATAAAACAATGATTCACTTCAAAGTAGACACAAATTGATTGAGTAGAAATAATAAATCGAAGGATGTAAACGCTAAGGTGGAAATTATCTACTCCTCAATCTGTTCGAACTATCATAAAACTGATATTTCATCAATACGACACTTCTTGATAGATTGAACGAATCAAGCTGATCACTGGTGCAACAATAAGCGATGTTGTGTGAGAAATCAGTTTGGATTATTGAAGCACATGAACTATCAATAATTTATATTTGTTGTCCTACAGATCTTCCTGTCACTTACCTGGTTCTTTAAAGTTCAGTCCCTCATATTCACTGTCGTTGATATTAAACACATTCTCGATTATCATAATCGTTTGATCATGAATTTTGACCTCATGCACCATCTCAAACATGCAATCAACTAACAATCACGAATAATGTGTTAGAACAACATGATTGATTCGAATTAGAACACCTAGAATATCAAAATGAATGGCATTCATTTTAGTCACTTACCGAAATTAATGTCATTGGGGTAACATTTGCTGGCAATAATTAGTACAGCAAAAAAATACTGTTTGATTGGAACAACAGAACTTCACAAAATGATACTGTATGTTTATTGTCGAATAGATATTAACGGTTGTTTAGTTGGCCAAAGGCTTACAAACCCGACATTTTATTGGATTGAAACGTTCATCATATTCGTGAAATAATAATGAGGATCATTGAGACTCTCATTTAGTTTAATTGGTTCACTTAAATCTTGAAAAGGAACATCACAACTTGTGTTCAAAAGCATTTTGTGTTTATTGAAAGAGATAAATATTCATTATACACACACATGAACACAAATTTATTTTGCTTTCATTATTTCAGAGGGATATTTTGCTGTCAGAAGGTCTTGTCGTACAAATATTGATAATAAAAGTATGTATCCATATCCATGATTGTTTGATCACATATGAACTATGAACACTTTACATCATCATCATTGATTGTTATTACTCAAATGTTTTCTATTTCGTTTGAGTAATTGAACTCTTCTTAAAAAACTGACGAAAGTATTCAAGTGTAACCATTTGGCAAAATCGGACGCTAAATACATATAAAATCCACTGATTGTCGATACATATTTGATTGAAACTTAAAGAATAATTATTATACGTTCGGATACATTAGGTCATAATCACTTTTCATTTGTAGATAAACGAATACAGAGATTCATCATCATTGAAAGGTTTCAAAGGAACATGATGAGAATTCCGTTTATAAAAAAATATACATATGTGTTCATCGGAAAATCATCTCTGTATACATCACATTCATATGGATATTCACTCATTACACGGTCATTCTTAGCTTTAATTCTTTCAAAATAATAGATCGTTAAAACGATATATATAAAGCGTGTTCACTTCTCATCTTTAACAAATAATGTAGTCAAAGGCATTTGATCGACTGATATACCAATTTGTTACATAACTAAATAATTTCTAAATCTCGGATTATAAACAAACAAACCGCAGCTCATTTCATTGGCTCCTAGAGTCGATTGTATCAGCTGAAATATAGAAAATATTCCACCAATTTGGATACCACTCCAACTATCAGATCTAATTAGAATCTAGATGATTTATTGTTTGAATATGAAAACTAAGCAAACCAAGCATCTGACATTCATTATGAAGGATACATGCTCATTCACGAGATTATTTTCATTACGAATTCAACTACAGAAAACATTTGAGATAACTCAGGTATATATATTTACTGAAATCTGATTCCCCTCTGTGTAGGCACATACAGTGTCACATCTAGCAATGACATGCTCGATAATCATCCTTGAAATTTTAAATATCGACAGTTTTCTTTTTTGCAGATGATACAATCAAGGTAATGCACCTGATAGACTCGAATGGGAAGATATATTTCTATTATGAGAACGTAAGTTGAGCAAATGAATGTATTATTCTATTATTTCGTGCATATCAGTACTGCCAAATACATCGAAATATATTGAAATGGATGAAACGATAACAACATTTTGTACTGTCCTT
>CALYCO020000255.1:0-23345 GCA_944470365.2 Schistosoma intercalatum | reverse complement strand
ACCAGAATAGTGAGGATAGCTTGTCTGATCTTCATGAGGTTCAGATTAGTGATTTGTAAAACGAATCAGAATATTGCGTTCTCCACCAGTGCCATTCACTATATTCAGTAAACAGTATTAGCCGACTTACACTGATTAATGGATACAAGCGAACATATTGATGGGGGAATGTTGAACCAGGTTGACCCTAATATCCAAATACTGTTTGATTTTCCATTCCTTGATCATTGAGTAGTGACCAATATCATGTCTGTTTATTTTTTATTATTGACTAAATTTGGTCAATCAACCTGTAGTATGGCGACTAGTCTATACGACTAGATGTCAAGTACTAACTATGTTGAGGTGTAAAGTATTTGAAAGAGATCGGGAAGAAACTATGATTAGTTCAGGTTTCGTGCTAGTTGGCACTCATCTGCAGCGTATACCTGTTCGATTTTCAACGATCTTTCATTCCCTACTAGATCATGGCGAAAATTATTATGGGAACACTTGACATACTTTTATGAAACTACCTGATTGTTGGGGACGTTAGATCTACAGAACCGGCTTGGAAAATGTTCTAATTTTGTAATTTTATGTTGAAAATTCGAATTTCTTAGTTTTCTCACCAAAAGCGCACTTTTCACCTTCATGTCGTAGTTCCCACTTGGAAGAATCTTGAACGCTATTGGTCCGTTGTTTATTTTAGTATGCTATTTTATATCCTTTCCCAAGGACGGTTTTGTGCTGTATATATACGTTTTGACTTGTGTCTGTTGTTATCGCTCGTGCTTCTGGCTTTTTACGGAATACACTTTCCCGTTCGGACTTTTCCTTCTCTCTAGTTAGCGGAGCTGGGACGCAATAGAGTAGCTAGTTTATTAGTCTCCTGTCTTAAGTCTTGGTTCCGTTCCTAGTCTAAGTGAACTCGTAACCGCTTCAAACCTAGCACTGATAATACAAATTCTTGTGTTTGACAAAACAAAAAGTTTGGTAGCTGAATAAATTCATCTACGGTTTATTATATATGCAAATTATTACGGATGATACAGTTTTAATATATGTAAATGATTAGGCAACAAATTTGTTGAATATATACTTTATTATTTTAATAATAAAAGATATTATCCTTGACATTTGGCTTTTTTAGCAATCTTCTCTACAGGATAGGATTGTTAACCCCATACCCAATCCTCCTTCTTTCTCTTCGCTTAAATCGACAGTAACTTTAGAAGGGATTCAGTCGGAATTTCGACGCATCATCAGTTAGTTAAATCTTAAATCTCAATTGAAATTCATTACATCAAGAATATATTTTCAATTTTTCACTGACTAGTTCACCCACATTTATAGACATTATTATATTAACTATGAAAATAGACCATAAATCATTGTAAAATATATCTTATCTTTAATCGAAGAACATAAGCTCTCTGTAAAACGTTATGAATTGTATGGGTCACACTTTATACGTGTGACTGAGAGAGAGACCTTAAAATAATACCCGGTTACTTAAATCAAAGTTTGTGTAGTGGTCTTTAGGACTGTGCGTTAACAGTCGGAATTAAAGTTCTTACGACACATATGGATCGCTACTCACCAACACCAAGTATGGGTTAGTATATACAGCAATTTGTATGTGTTTATGTGTAAGGAATAGTAATACTTTCCAACTATTGAAGCCAAAATAGATGGAAAATGATTCGATTCTATGACCTACTGGTTGGAAATTGAGTTTTTTTTAAGATTCAAACCAACTATTCATTAATCTTGATCTGAATACATATGACTGATCATCAATATAACTTATTAGATAGAATCTAGATACTTAACAAAACTTTTATAAAAGCCAACTTCTAATAAATAAATTTTTAGAGCGAATATATTCAGACGAAATGATAGTTATTGCATATAGACAGAGATGTTAAGTAAGTGGGGGTAGTCTATGGGTAACCTGTTTCCTGTTGATTATCTCCAAACATTTAACATTAAAATATAGAACAGACTATATCGAGTTATAAAGACTAGTTATTATATTTTATTTTGATCGATACAATCCGATTTAGTATTAAAAGACTATACAAAAATGATACCGATCACTACTCAATAATCAATCAATATATCGATACACATACACTCTGTAAATTATTGAATTCAATCAATAAGGTACTCGATAACTCAAAATAAATTAGCAATTTTAACCCAGTAAAGTCATAAATTCATAATAGATTATTTACAAATTATTTAGATGTTTACATAAAAATCTCCCTTGATAAATTATACTTTGATCCCACTACTATGTATACATATAGATACATTGCTTTGGATGAAATCACATGGAATCAAGGTAAACTGTTAGTTGATCTATCAGATAACCGATGAAAAGTTTCATATATATATATATATATATATATATATATATATATATATATATATATATATATATATATATACTATCGTCAACTCCGCCTGGAGACCCTCTGGGGCTACTGCAGGTCCCAAGCCCGGATGAAGGAGGAGGATTGAGCATGAACTTAGCGACCTCATCCCGTAGAAAACTAACTCGCTAAAAAAACGCTAACCAGAAAGTAATATTGTCGTCATCTAATTAATTGTTCGTTAACCATTTTATTTCTAGAAAACAAAAAAAGTACTCAAGGACTAAGTACAGAATTATTACTAACATATTTAGGTACAGAAAAGATTCAAGTAAACAATATCAAGTGAAATTAACTCATTTTTGTATGCAAACAGTGAGCAGGAAACGTTTGTTGGTTTAAGTTTTGAGTTAGCTGGGATTCTTCAAGATAGGTTATTTGTTATCTCAAGGAGACTGATACTCGCTACTTAGGAATAGCAACTAACATAACACCTGAGTCAGGATGGGTTTCCTGCTAACTACCTTTAACAACCTAATATCTCAACATAATACTTGCGATGTTAAGTCACTAAGACTAGTGGTCATATCATAGATTGAGCAAGAGAAATTGATCATTACTAAGGTCTAGATAACGGTGATATTAGTTGCTATTTAGTGATCAATCGATTGTAAATATCTGGTTGTTGTATAAAATATATAATATTGATTAATGTACAATATTTTGCACAATTATCTAAATACACAAAGGCGGTTTGAATTTTCGTATGACTGAGGCTTCAATAAACCTTAGTATTACGCCCTTCTACACTTTTGTACAACACCACAAAAGTTGAGTTAAGATCAATTTTATGACCTGTTTCAATTATGTGTTTGGCAATAGAGGATGATAGATGTTTATCCTATATTCTTATTGAGACATTCGATTCTGTTTGTTTCCGCAACCATTTAGGTACATGTTCATACACCCTAATTCTGAAATCACAATTATTCTTCCCTATGTATGTGTGACCACACATACACACACACATTTAAATTAGTAAACACAGGGGGATATGACGCAATCGTTCTTAGACTTTCGATTTTATTATTATTATTATTTTAATTATTATTATTAATGAAGCATCAACCTTGTTGTTTCCTTGATAATGACCTTTGCTGTACAATATGTCTTGTTAATGACTGATTTAAGCCTTTGTTTCAATGATGTATGGTTTAGTAATATTAGCTTACTATTCAGAGTGATAACGTTTCATGATCTCAATCAAAAACGTAATAATCTCCACAACCCCCATACTAGTAATCAACATGTGCTCACTAGTGACTAGCTTCGTGAGGAAATTCTCGGAGTTCTAGTGAGAAGCCATGATCAATGGAGCTAATCCATGTCGGGTAGAGACAGGTATCTACCTCAGTACAATAGAAGTTGGTCGCGCAAATGATGTTAGACACTATCACCATTGACTGCCGGCTCAGGGGTCCAGTTGGTTAAGCGATCGCGCGCGAGGCCGAAGGGCCTGGGTTCGAACCCCGCGAGCGGGATCGTGGATGCGCACTGCTGAGGAGTCCCACAATAGGACAAAACGGCCGTCCAGTGCTTTCAGGTTTCCAAAGGTGGTGGTCTCGCATCGATCGGTTCATGATCTCAATCAAAAACGTTTCAAATTGTTCTCACTTTATTTTCTTTATTATCCTTATCTCCTCTAGTTGACTTTCTATTTTTTATACACAAATGTTCTTAACAAGTATATAATGTATGATCAGATTGTTCGAAGTGTATTGCGCTAATATATCATCACATAGTTTTGATAATCTTCATCTTCTTATTACATTATCGAAATTTATCAAAAGGGACTAATTGCTTTGAACAGTTATCTATTATAAGCAGTGATGGATAGTGGCTAGCAGTGGAATCTAGGACGCGCTTTTCGTCGTATTTGGGACTCGTCAGTTTGACGTACCTGGATCTCAGAGTTGATGTTCACTCTGGGACTCAAACCCAGTACCATTCGGTTTAAACACCATCGCGTTATCCACTCAGCTATCCATCATTGCTTACAAGAAAGCTTGTGAATTAAGGCAATATCGAGGCATACGCACAGTATGTACATATGCCAATAACAGACTGATCAATTGCAGTCTTAAACCTTAATGGGAAGATACAAGTCAAACAATACCATGTAAAGTTATCTACTATGTATCAATTATGATATTAACACAAAGGTGATAATCATATAACTGTGATAATAGGTAAAGAATAATTGAAAACCATAATATAGTGGACAGCCTTAACACTTTTAGAAAATATTTATCAGTATACTCCAGTAATTCTGTAATTGTCCTGCAGTTGATCCACTTAGCTGATAAATTAATTCTCTATAGTTTTTTTTTTTAAATCAATTATACAAATATCTCCATAAAATAAACAAATTCAATGTATCAATTACAGAAATTTAAAATAGATTGAATTAGAAAGGAATTACCACTGATTACCGATTGAACGTGTTATGGATTGTATTCAGAATATTTCTAAAGTGTTTCAAAGTACGAAATAACTATCAAATATTGTATCATAGTTATATAATGAAATATACCCTTGTAGGCTAGAGTAATTTTACACTGCTTTTCAGGAGAACCAGATATCATTCAGACTTTCACGTAACAACCCAAAAAGTACAGCTCAATCCCGTTTAAAAGGAGAGCCAGACACCACCCAGACTTACATTTTATAACCCGAGCAGTACAGCTCAATCCCGCTTGACAGGAGAACCAGACACCGTATAAGCTTTATCGCTACAATCTGAATAGTACAGCTCAATCTTGTGGCGCAACCGCATTGGTACCAAGCACTCTGGTGGACCAAATATTGTATCATAGTTTACAAATAACTTCTCAACCGAATTCAGTTAGGGAGAAAAGTTATCATTGTACTTCTACTGGTAATAAATTTTTTTATCCAATCAATAATTCTGTGCGATAAAGATATCATCAACAATGTATCCAGCACATTTGTTCACTTTACCATTTATTGATTGAGTGAATGAGTGTTACATAATGGAATGTACTATTCATGACAGATTTTATTTCAAGTGTTTGGAATTATCCTTACTTGATTGCTATGAATATATCAGTATTGCCGAACCAACCCAACTCAACTCAACATACTGGATTAAAAAAAACACAACACAAATGTGATAAGAGTTAAGACTTGAAATTAAATCTGTAATATTGACTATACTATATGTTGTTTTACTCGTTCACTAAATAACCGGAAGAGTTGGACATCACCTTGGCCAATATATAAACAGATATTTTATCGAATCAATGGAGTAGAAAACATACTCAATTTAAAAGTAAACATTTATCATCGAAAAAGATTAGGTTTCACTTCACTACACATGGTTCCTAAAATAATGCTAATTATTTTAATATTTCTAATTTATTTCCTTCTTATTGAATAAAACAGATTTAATCTTTGTAATATATAAAAAAAATACTACTCATAAGTAGATTACAATAATATAATACGAACAATAACGGGGTAAATTTGCATGCATATTAGCATACGATTCTCTTTAAACTTAGCATACACTAATAGCATCATGAACAGTCCCATCGCCCTTGAAAGATCAGGCAACTCGAAAGTTACGAGAACACCATCATAGCATACGACAGGCTAGGTATCCCCATAAATAAGTTAGATACATACATATCTACTAATTTCAATGGTTAAGATCATGAGTCAGTTGAAGCTAGACCACCGTGGAAGACCTGGAAACACTGGACGGTTGTTTCGTTTGATTGTGAGACTCCTCAGCAGTGCGCATCCACAACCTCGCCCCCTGCGAGATTCGAACCCAGGATCTACTGGTTTCGCGCGCGAGCACTTACCCATCAGACCACTGAGTCGGAATCCAATGGCGAGGTCGTGGATGCGCACTGCTGAGGAGTCTCACAATCAAACGAAACAACCGTTCAGTGTTTCCAGGTTTTCCATGGTGGTCTAGCTTCAATTGACTCATGATCTGAGCCATTAAAATTACTATAATATCCATAAAACCCATCTGATATTAATCAACATATCTATTACTTTACAAAACAGAACATGAAATTAATAAAGTTTTCTAAATTTAATAACCTTTTTTTCTTCTAAACTATGACGTATAAATAATAATGCATGAATTAGCCTTTATTCATCAATATTGGTATTTTTATCTTGTATTTATCGATGCTGTCCACAATGTTGAAAATGGAAAGAACAGAGAGAAGTCATCCCCTCACACACATACACACAACTCAACTGTCACATATATTTAATTTCTTTTTAGTTTTATGCGTCTTTTGTATAGAAGAAAAAAATTTTGATGCGATTGGTCGGTTGTTTTTTTTACTGATCTACAACGTTAACTGAGTTACTCAAAATATTGTTATGTAATGATGACTTAAATGTTTCCTGAAGTCCAATCCCTTTCAAACATCATACTACTGAAGACTTGAAAAAAGAAATCTGACTCCATTAAATACAGTATCGATAGTGCGTTATTTCATTCACTGAATTATCATCAATCAGTTTTATCATCATTTTATTCATCTCATGTGTATTCGTTAGATTCATATTCGAGTGAAACTACTCTTAAGTACTATATTTGTCACTGGGGTGTAATCTCAATATTTCCATGCACAGTCGGAGCTCAACTTGAAATATATGGTAACAACATCACTGATTATTTCTAATGACTGAAATAATGTTAGCATTCATTCATTTGTGTGTGCTACAGTTTCATTGTGAATATATATTCTTGTATTACATAATATGAGTCTTCTAAGCTCAAAGTATCACAGTTTCTAGTCAGTCAGTTAGTTATAATCAACATAGAGCCTATTAGCAATGTGCGTTAGCCAAATTAGTCAAATCGTATAAAGACGAAAAGATGAAATCAAGAAAATGAATACCAATGAAGCCTAAATAACCATAGTATTAATAAGTGGAAAAAAACAAATAGGATATGATTTAAGAAGAATGAACAGAAAGGCATTATGAAGGAATACTGAAATTCAGGACCTAAGTAAGGGTGAAGTATCAATGCATATGCACTATTATGACTGGTTTTAGGTTACATTATTCAAAGTCCACATTTATCATGCAAACCGTAGCCACATGGTCTGCATCATCCAATACGGGTCAAACCAACGACCAATGAACTGATAGACGGATGTCACGTTTTAGTTTTCTCAACCTTAGCTTCACTTCAGATAGCATGACCACTCAAAGTCGGCAGTGTTTGGACTTAGGTCGTACGTATTCTAAATACATCAGTTGATGAAGATTCACTACCTGACTTGGCTTCATTTCCTAGAATCTTATGTCTACCTACAGGATATTAATCCGCTATTCTAAATGTTTCTGTATTCAGACTAATAGGTTTCTAAATGTCTGCTTATTTTTAACTTACAGTAACAGTTAATATAATTTGTATTCATGATATTTAGGTTCTAAGTGTGGTGTGAGCTACTTATATTCATATAAGTAGTATATAACGTGCGTTAAAAGAACGTAATGTCCGGCAGCAGAAGATGGCGAAGATCAAGAAAGGAAGAGCAAGAGCACAATGGAATTGTAAGAAAACGCATGTACAATGGAATGGGAGACAATGGATTAGTGTTTGCAACGGGAACAGTACAGTCTGATATGATGGAATGATATTTTGCAAATTGACGATTGACTTTATGGTATTAACATTTTACTGAGATAGTCTGTAATTTCTGTGCTAAATACAATCGATTGTCCCCACCCGTGTTCTTGTTCACTACACTAATACTACTAATACTACTACTACTACTACTACTACTACTACTTCTACTAATAATAATAATACTATTACTATTACTACTTTAAATACTAATACTACTACTACTAATAATAATAATAATAATACCAGAAATAATAATAATAATACTAACAATAATACTACTACCTCTACTACTACTTTGGTGTGAGCTACTTATATTGATGTAAGTAGTATATAACGTGCGTTAAATGAACGTAATATCCGGCAGCAGAAGATGGCGAAGTGCAAGAAAGGAAGAGCAAGAACACAATGGAATTGTTAGAAAACGCATGTACAATGGAATGGGCGACAATGGATTAGTGTTTGCAACGGGAACAGTACAGTTTGATATGATCGAATGATATTTTGCAAATTGAAAATTGACTTTATGATATTCACATTTTATTGAGATAGTCTGTAATTTTTGTGCTAAATACAATCGATTGTCCCCACCCGTGTTCTTGTTCACTACACTAATACTACTAATACTACTACTACTACTACTACTACTACTACTACTACTTCTACTAATAATAATACTATTACTATTACTACTTTAAATACTAATACTACTACTACTAATAATAATAATAATAATAATACCAGAAATAATAATAATAATAATACTAACAATAATACTACTACCTCTACTACTACTTTGGTGTGAGCTACTTATATTGATGTAAGTAGTATATAACGTGCGTTAAATGAACGTAATATCCGGCAGCAGAAGATGGCGAAGTTCAAGAAAGGAAGAGCAAGAACACAATGGAATTGTTAGAAAACGCATGTACAATGGAATGGGCGACAATGGATTAGTGTTTGCAACGGGAACAGTACAGTTTGATATCATCGAATGATATTTTGCAAATTGAAAATTGACTTTATGATATTCACATTTTATTGAGATATTCTGTAATTTTTGTGCTAAATACAATCGATTGTCCCCACCCGTGTTCTTGTTCACTACACTAATACTACTAATACTACTACTACTACTACTACTACTACTACTTCTACTAATAATAATAATACTATTACTATTACTACTTTAAATACTAATACTACTACTACTAATAATAATAATAATACCAGAAATAATAATAATAATAATACTAACAATAATACTACTACCTCTACTACTACTTTGGTGTGAGCTACTTATATTGATATAAGTAGTATATAACGTGCGTTAAATGAACGTAATATCCGGCAGCAGAAGATGGCGAAGTGCAAGAAAGGAAGAGCAAGAACACAATGGAATTGTTAGAAAACGCATGTACAATGGAATGGGCGACAATGGATTAGTGTTTGCAACGGGAACAGTACAGTTTGATATGATCGAATGATATTTTGCAAATTGAAAATTGACTTTATGATATTCACATTTTATTGAGATAGTCTGTAATTTTTGTGCTAAATACAATCGATTGTCCCCACCCGTGTTCTTGTTCACTACACTAATACTACTAATACTACTACTACTACTACTACTACTTCTACTAATAATAATAATACTATTACTATTACTACTTTAAATACTAATACTACTACTACTAATAATAATAATAATAATACCAGAAATAATAATAATAATACTAACAATAATACTACTACCTCTACTACTACTTTGGTGTGAGCTACTTATATTGATGTAAGTAGTATATAACGTGCGTTAAATGAACGTAATATCCGGCAGCAGAAGATGGCGAAGTTCAAGAAAGGAAGAGCAAGAACACAATGGAATTGTTAGAAAACGCATGTACAATGGAATGGGCGACAATGGATTAGTGTTTGCAACGGGAACAGTACAGTTTGATATGATCGAATGATATTTTGCGAATTGAAAATTGACTTTATGATATTCACATTTTATTGAGATAGTCTGTAATTTTTGTGCTAAATACAATCGATTGTCCCCACCCGTGTTCTTGTTCACTACACTAATACTACTAATACTACTACTACTACTACTACTACTACTTCTACTAATAATAATAATACTAATACTATTACTACTTTAAATACTAATACTACTAATAATAATAATAATAATAATAATACCAGAAATAATAATAATAATACTAACAATAATACTACTACCTCTACTACTACTTTGGTGTGAGCTACTTATATTGATGTAAGTAGTATATAACGTGCGTTAAATGAACGTAATATCCGGCAGCAGAAGATGGCGAAGTGCAAGAAAGGAAGAGCAAGAACACAATGGAATTGTTAGAAAACGCATGTACAATGGAATGGGCGACAATGGATTAGTGTTTGCAACGGGAACAGTACAGTTTGATATGATCGAATGATATTTTGCAAATTGAAAATTGACTTTATGATATTCACATTTTATTGAGATTGTCTGTAATTTTGGTGCTAAATACAATCGATTGTCCCCACCCGTGTTCTTGTTCACTACACTAATACTACTAATACTACTACTACTACTACTACTACTACTACTACTTCTACTAATAATAATAATACTAATACTATTACTACTTTAAATACTAATACTACTACTACTAATAATAATAATAATAATACCAGAAATAATAATAATAATACTAACAATAATACTACTACCTCTACTACTACTTTGGTGTGAGCTACTTATATTGATGTAAGTAGTATATAACGTGCGTTAAATGAACGTAATATCCGGCAGCAGAAGATGGCGAAAAGCAAGAAAGGAAGAGCAAGAACACAATGGAATTGTTAGAAAACGCATGTACAATGGAATGGGCGACAATGGATTAGTGTTTGCAACGGGAACAGTACAGTTTGATATCATCGAATGATATTTTGCAAATTGAAAATTGACTTTATGATATTCACATTTTATTGAGATAGTCTGTAATTTTTGTGCTAAATACAATCGATTGTCCCCACCCGTGTTCTTGTTCACTACACTAATACTACTACTACTACTACTACTACTACTACTACTACTTCTACTAATAATAATAATACTATTACTATTACTACTTTAAATACTAATACTACTACTACTAATAATAATAATAATAATACCAGAAATAATAATAATAATACTAACAATAATACTACTACCTCTACTACTACTTTGGTGTGAGCTACTTATATTGATATAAGTAGTATATAACGTGCGTTAAATGAACGTAATATCCGGCAGCAGAAGATGGCGAAGTGCAAGAAAGGAAGAGCAAGAACACAATGGAATTGTTAGAAAACGCATGTACAATGGACTGGGCGACAATGGATTAGTGTTTGCAACGGGAACAGTACAGTTTGATATGATCGAATGATATTTTGCGAATTGAAAATTGACTTTATGATATTCACATTTTATTGAGATAGTCTGTAATTTTTGTGCTAAATACAATCGATTGTCCCCACCCGTGTTCTTGTTCACTACACTAATACTACTACTACTACTACTACTACTACTACTACTACTACTACTTCTACTAATAATAATAATACTATTACTATTACTACTTTAAATACTAATACTACTACTACTAATAATAATAATAATAATACCAGAAATAATAATAATAATACTAACAATAATACTACTACCTCTACTACTACTTTGGTGTGAGCTACTTATATTGATATAAGTAGTATATAACGTGCGTTAAATGAACGTAATATCCGGCAGCAGAAGATGGCGAAAAGCAAGAAAGGAAGAGCAAGAACACAATGGAATTGTTAGAAAACGCATGTACAATGGAATGGGCGACAATGGATTAGTGTTTGCAACGGGAACAGTACAGTTTGATATGATCGAATGATATTTTGCGAATTGAAAATTGACTTTATGATATTCACATTTTATTGAGATAGTCTGTAATTTTTGTGCTAAATACAATCGATTGTCCCCACCCGTGTTCTTGTTCACTACACTAATACTACTACTACTACTACTACTACTACTACTACTACTACTTCTACTAATAATAATAATACTATTACTATTACTACTTTAAATACTAATACTACTACTACTAATAATAATAATAATAATACCAGAAATAATAATAATAATACTAACAATAATACTACTACCTCTACTACTACTTTGGTGTGAGCTACTTATATTGATATAAGTAGTATATAACGTGCGTTAAATGAACGTAATATCCGGCAGCAGAAGATGGCGAAGTGCAAGAAAGGAAGAGCAAGAACACAATGGAATTGTTAGAAAACGCATGTACAATGGACTGGGCGACAATGGATTAGTGTTTGCAACGGGAACAGTACAGTTTGATATGATCGAATGATATTTTGCGAATTGAAAATTGACTTTATGATATTCACATTTTATTGAGATAGTCTGTAATTTTTGTGCTAAATACAATCGATTGTCCCCACCCGTGTTCTTGTTCACTACACTAATACTACTAATACTACTACTACTACTACTACTACTACTACTTCTACTAATAATAATAATACTAATACTATTACTACTTTAAATACTAATACTACTAATAATAATAATAATAATAATAATACCAGAAATAATAATAATAATAATACTAACAATAATACTACTACCTCTACTACTACTTTGGTGTGAGCTACTTATATTGATGTAAGTAGTATATAACGTGCGTTAAATGAACGTAATATCCGGCAGCAGAAGATGGCGAAGTGCAAGAAAGGAAGAGCAAGAACACAATGGAATTGTTAGAAAACGCATGTACAATGGAATGGGCGACAATGGATTAGTGTTTGCAACGGGAACAGTACAGTTTGATATGATCGAATGATATTTTGCAAATTGAAAATTGACTTTATGATATTCACATTTTATTGAGATATTCTGTAATTTTTGTGCTAAATACAATCGATTGTCCCCACCCGTGTTCTTGTTCACTACACTAATACTACTAATACTACTACTACTACTACTACTACTACTACTACTTCTACTAATAATAATAATACTATTACTATTACTACTTTAAATACTAATACTACTACTACTAATAATAATAATAATAATACCAGAAATAATAATAATAATACTAACAATAATACTACTACCTCTACTACTACTTTGGTGTGAGCTACTTATATTGATGTAAGTAGTATATAACGTGCGTTAAATGAACGTAATATCCGGCAGCAGAAGATGGCGAAGTTCAAGAAAGGAAGAGCAAGAACACAATGGAATTGTTAGAAAACGCATGTACAATGGAATGGGCGACAATGGATTAGTGTTTGCAACGGGAACAGTACAGTTTGATATCATCGAATGATATTTTGCAAATTGAAAATTGACTTTATGATATTCACATTTTATTGAGATAGTCTGTAATTTTTGTGCTAAATACAATCGATTGTCCCCACCCGTGTTCTTGTTCACTACACTAATACTACTAATACTACTACTACTACTACTACTACTACTTCTACTAATAATAATACTATTACTATTACTACTTTAAATACTAATACTACTACTACTAATAATAATAATAATACCAGAAATAATAATAATAATACTAACAATAATACTACTACCTCTACTACTACTTTGGTGTGAGCTACTTATATTGATGTAAGTAGTATATAACGTGCGTTAAATGAACGTAATATCCGGCAGCAGAAGATGGCGAAAAGCAAGAAAGGAAGAGCAAGAACACAATGGAATTGTTAGAAAACGCATGTACAATGGAATGGGCGACAATGGATTAGTGTTTGCAACGGGAACAGTACAGTTTGATATCATCGAATGATATTTTGCAAATTGAAAATTGACTTTATGATATTCACATTTTATTGAGATAGTCTGTAATTTTTGTGCTAAATACAATCGATTGTCCCCACCCGTGTTCTTGTTCACTACACTAATACTACTAATACTACTACTACTACTACTACTACTACTACTTCTACTAATAATAATACTATTACTATTACTACTTTAAATACTAATACTACTACTACTACTAATAATAATAATAATACCAGAAATAATAATAATAATACTAACAATAATACTACTACCTCTACTACTACTTTGGTGTGAGCTACTTATATTGATGTAAGTAGTATATAACGTGCGTTAAAAGAACGTAATATCCGGCAGCAGAAGATGGCGAAGTTCAAGAAAGGAAGAGCAAGAACACAATGGAATTGTTAGAAAACGCATGTACAATGGAATGGGCGACAATGGATTAGTGTTTGCAACGGGAACAGTACAGTTTGATATGATCGAATGATATTTTGCGAATTGACGATTGACTTTATGGTATTCACATTTCATTGAGATAGTCTGTAATTTTTGTGCTAAATACAATCGATTGTCCCCATCCGTGTTCTCCTTCACTACACTGCTACTAATACTACTACTACTAGTAGTATTACTAATAATACTACTACTACTTCTACTAATACTACTACTAATACTACTACTAGTACTACTACTACTATATATACTAATACTACTACTACTAATAATAATAATAATAATTCTAGTTATAATAATAATAATAATACTAACAGTAATACTACTACTTCTACTACTACTTCTACTTCTACTTTGGTGTGAGCTACTTATATTGATATAAGTAGTATATAACGTGCGTAAAAAGAACGTAATATCCGGCAGCAGAAGATGGCGAAAAGCAAGAAAGGAAGAGCAAGAACACAATGGAATTTTAAGAAAACGCATGTGCAATGGAATGGGCGACAATGGATTAGTGTTTGCAACGGGAACAGTACAGTTTGATATCATCGAATGATATTTTGCAAATTGAAAATTGACTTTATGATATTCACATTTTATTGAGATAGTCTGTAATTTTTGTGCTAAATACAATCGATTGTCCCCACCCGTGTTCTTGTTCACTACACTAATACTACTAATACTACTACTACTACTACTACTACTACTACTTCTACTAATAATAATACTATTACTATTACTACTTTAAATACTAATACTACTACTACTAATAATAATAATAATAATAATACCAGAAATAATAATAATAATACTAACAATAATACTACTACCTCTACTACTACTTTGGTGTGAGCTACTTATATTGATATAAGTAGTATATAACGTGCGTTAAAAGAACGTAATATCCGGCGGCAGAAGATGGCGAAGTTCAAGAAAGGAAGAGCAAGAACACAATGGAATTGTTAGAAAACGCATGTGCAATGGAATGGGCGACAATGGATTAGTGTTTGCAACGGGAACAGTACAGTTTGATATGATCGAATGATATTTTGCGAATTGACGATTGAATTTATGGTATTCACATTTCATTGAGATAGTCTGTAATTTTTGTGCTAAATACAATCGATTGTCCCCATCCGTGTTCTCCTTCACTACACTGCTACTAATACTACTACTACTACTACTATTACTAATACTACTACTACTACTTCTACTAATACTACTACTAATACTACTACTAGTACTACTACTACTATATATACTAATACTACTACTACTAATAATAATAATAATAATTCTAGTTATAATAATAATAATAATACTAACAGTAATACTACTACTTCTACTACTACTACTACTACTACTTTGGTGTGAGCTACTTATATTGATATAAGTAGTATATAACGTGCGTTAAATGAACGTAATATCCGGCAGCAGAAGATGGCGAAAAGCAAGAAAGGAAGAGCAAGAACACAATGGAATTGTAAGAAAACGCATGTGCAATGGAATGGGCGACAATGGATTAGTGTTTGCAACGGGAACAGTACAGTTTGATATGATCGAATGATATTTTGCGAATTGACGATTGACTTTATGGTATACACATTTCATCTAGATAGTCTGTAATTTTTGTGCTAAATACAATCGATTGTCCCCATCCGTGTTCTCCTTCACTACACTGCTACTACTACAAATACTACTACTACTACTACTACTATTTCTCCTACAAGTTCTACCACTACTATAAATACTAATAATACTACTACTACTACTATTACTACTACTAATAATAATAATAAAATATAATAATAATTCTAGTAATAATAATAATAATACTAATAATACTAACAATAATACTACTGCTTCTACTACTACTACTACTACTACTACTACTTTGGTGTGAGCTACTTATATTGATATAAGTAGTATATAACGTGCGTTAAAAGAACGTAATATCCGGCAGCAGAAGATGGCGAAGTTCAAGAAAGGAAGGGCTAAAACACTATGGAATTGTAAGAAAACGCATGTGCAATGGAATGGGCGACAATGGATTAGTGTTTGCAACGGGAACAGTACAGTTTGATATGATCGAATGATATTTTGCGAATTGACGATTGACTTTATGGTATTCACATTTCATTCAGATAGTCTGTAATTTTTGTGCTAAATACAATCGATCGTCCCCATCCGTGTTCTCCTTCACTACAGTGCTACTACTACTACTACTACTACTACTACTACTACTACTACTACTATTTCTACTACAAGTTCTACCACTACTATAAATACTAATACTACTAATAATAATAATAACAATGATAATAATTCTAGTAATAATAATAATAATACTAACAATAATACTACTACTTCTACTACTACTACTAATACTACCTCTGTGGTGTGAGCTACTTATATTGATATAAGTAGTATATAACGTGCGTTAAAAGAACGTAATATCCGGCAGCAGAAGATGGCGAAGTTCAAGAAAGGAAGAGCAAGAACACAATGGAATTGTAGAAAACGCATGTGCAATGGAATGGGCGACAATGGATTAGTGTTTGCAACGGGAACAGTAAAGTTTCATATGATCGAATGATATTTTGCGAATTGACGATTGACATTATGGAATTCACATTTCATTGAGATAGTCTGTAATCTTTGTGCTAAATACAATCGATCGTTCCCATCCGTGTTCTCCTTCACTACACTGCTACTACTACTACTACTACTACTACTACTACTGCTATTTCTACTACAAGTTCTACCACTACTATAAATACTAATACTACTACTACTACTACTATTACTACTACTAATAATAATAATAACAATGATAATAATTCTAGTAATAATAATAATAATACTAATAATACTAACAATAATACTACTGCATCTACTACTACTATTACTAGTACTACTACTACTACTAATTTGGTGTGAGCTACTTATATTGATATAAGTAGTATATAACGTGCGTTAAAAGAACGTAATATCCGGCATCAGAAGATGGCGAAGTTCAAGAAAGGAAGGGCAAAAACACAATGGAATTGTAAGAAAACGCATGGGCAATGGAATGGGCGACAATGGAATAGTGTTTGCAACGGGAACAGTACAGTTTGATATGATCGAATGATATTTTGCGAATTGACGATTGACTCTATGGTATTCACATTTCATTGAGATAGTCTGTAATTTTTGTGCTAAATACAATCGATCGTTCCCATCCGTGTTCTCCTTCACTACACTGCTACTACGACTACTACTACTACTAATACTACTACTACTACTACTACTATTTCTACTACAAGTTCTACCACTACTATAAATACTAATACTACTAATAATAATAATAACAATGATAATAATTCTAGTAATAATAATAATAATACTAACAATAATACTACTGCTTCTACTACTACTACTACTACAACTACTACTTTGGTGTGAGCTACTTATATTGATATAAGTAGTATATAACGTGCGTTAAAAGAACGTAATATCCGGCAGCAGAAGATGGCGAAGTTCAAGAAAGGAAGGGCAAAAACACAATGGAATTGTAAGAAAACGCATGTGCAATGGAATGGGCGACAATGGATTAGTGTTTGCAACGGGAACAGTACAGTTTGATATGATCGAATGATATTTTGCGAATTGACGATTGACTTTATGGTATTCACATTTCATTGAGATAGTCTGTAATTTTTGTGCTAAATACAATCGATTGTCCCCATCCGTGTTCTCCTTCACTACACTACTACTACTACTAATACTACTACTACTACTATTATTTCTACTACAAGTTCTACCACTACTATAAATACTAATAATACTACTACTACTACTATTACTACTACTAATAATAATAATAACAATGATAATAATAATTCTAGTAATAATAATAATCATACTAATAATACTAACAATAATACAACTGCTTCTACTATTACTATCACTACTACCACTTTGGTGTGAGCTACTTATATTGATATAAGTAGTATATAACGTGCGTTAAAAGAACGTAATATCCGGCAGCAGAAGATGGCGAAGTTCAAGAAAGGAAGGGCAAAAACACAATGGAATTGTAAGAAAACGCATGTGCAATGGAATGGGCGACAATGGATTAGTGTTTGCAACGGGAACAGTACAGTTTGATATGATCGAATGATATTTTGCGAATTGACGATTGACTTTATGGTATTCACATTTCATTGAGATAGTCTGTAATTTTTGTGCTAAATACAATCGATCGTCCCCATCCGTGTTCTCCTTCACTACACTGCTACTACTACAAATACTACTACTACTACTACTAATTCTACTACAAGTTCTAACACTACTATTAATACTACTACTACTACTACTACTATTACTACTACCACTAATAATAATAACAATGATAATAATAATTCTAGTAATAATAATAATAATACTAATAATACTAACAATAATACTACTGCTTCTACTACTACTACTACTACTACTACTACTACTACAACTACTACTTTGGTGTGAGCTACTTATATTGATATAAGTAGTATATAACGTGCGTTAAAAGAACGTAATATCCGGCATCATAAGATGGCGAAGTTCAAGAAAGGAAGGGCAAAAACACAATGGAATTGTAAGAAAACGCATGGGCAATGGAATGGGCGACAATGGATTAGTGTTTGCAACGGGAACAGTACAGTTTGATATGATCGAATGATATTTTGCGAATTGACGATTGACTTTATGGTATTCACATTTCATTGAGATAGTCTGTAATTTTTGTGCTAAATACAATCGATTGTCCCCATCCGTGTTCTCCTTCACTACACTACTACTACTACTAATACTACTACTACTACTATTATTTCTACTACAAGTTCTACCACTACTATAAATACTAATAATACTACTACTACTACTATTACTACTACTAATAATAATAATAACAATGATAATAATAATTCTAGTAATAATAATAATCATACTAATAATACTAACAATAATACAACTGCTTCTACTATTACTATCACTACTACCACTTTGGTGTGAGCTACTTATATTGATATAGGTAGTATATAACGTGCGTTAAAAGAACGTAATATCCGGCAGCAGAAGATGGCGAAGTTCAAGAAAGGAAGGGCAAAAACACAATGGAATTGTAAGAAAACGCATGGGCAATGGAATGGGCGACAATGGATTAGTGTTTGCAACGGGAACAGTACAGTTTGATATGATCGAATGATATTTTGCGAATTGACGATTGACTTTATGGTATTCACATTCCATTGAGATAGTCTGTAATTTTTGTGCTAAATACAATCGATCGTCCCCATCCGTGTTCTCCTTCAACACACTGATACTAATACTACTAATACTACTAATTCTACTATTAGTACTACTTCTATATACACTAATACTACTACTACTACTAATGATAATAATAATAATAATTCTAGTAATAATAATAATAATACTAATAATACTAACAATAATACTACTGCTTCTACTACTACTACTACTACTACTACTACTACTACTTTGGTGTGAGCTACTTATATTGATATAAGTAGTATATAACGTGCGTTAAAAGAACGTAATATCCGGCAGCAGAAGATGGCGAAGTTCAAGAAAGGAAGGGCAAAAACACAATGGAATTGTAAGAAAACGCATGTGCAATGGAATGGGCGACAATGGATTAGTGTTTGCAACGGGAACAGTACAGTTTGATATGATCGAATGATATTTTGCGAATTGACGATTGACTTTATGGTATTCACATTTCATTGAGATAGTCTGTAATTTTTGTGCTAAATACAATCGATTGTCCCCATCCGTGTTCTCCTTCACTACACTGCTACTACTACTACTACTACTACTACTACTACTACTACTACTACTACTATTTCTACTACAAGTTCTACCACTACTATAAATACTAATACTACTACTAATAATAATAATAATAATAATAATTCTAGTAATAATAATAATAATACTAACAATAATACTACTACTTCTACTACTACTACTACTACTACTACTTTGGTGTGAGCTACTTATATTGATATAAGTAGTATATAACGTGCGTTAAAGAACGTAATATCCGGCGGCAGAAGATGGCGAAGTTCTAGAAAGGAAGAGCAAGAACACAATGGAATTGTAGAAAACGCATGTGCAATGGAATGGGCGACAATGGATTAGTGTTTGCAACGGGAACAGTACAGTTTGATATGATCGAATGATATTTTGCGAATTGACGATTGACTTTATGGTATTCACATTCCTTTGAGATAGTCTGTAATTTTTGTGCTAAATACAATCGATTGTCCCCATCCGTGTTCTCCTTCACCACACTCATATTAATGCTACTAATACTACTAATTCTATTACTAGTACTACTTCTATATACACTAATACTACTGCTACTAATAATAATAATAATAATAATAATAATTCTAGTAATAATAATAACAATAATATTAACATTAATACTACTACTTCTAATACAACTACTACTAGTACAACTACTACTTTGGTGTGAGCTACTTATATTGATATAAGTAGTATATAACGTGCGTTAAATGAACGTAATATCCGGCAGCAGAAGATGGCGAAGTTCAAGAAAGGAAGAGCAAAAACACTATGGAATTGTAAGAAAACGCATGTGCAATGGAATGGGCGACAATGGATTAGTGTTTGCAACGGGAACAGTACAGTTTGATATGATAGAATGATATTTTGCGAATTGACGATTGACTTTATGGTATTCACATTCCATTGAGATAGTCTGTAATTTTTGTGCTAAATACAATCGACCGTCCCCATCCGTGTTCTCCTTCAACACACTGATACTAATACTACTAATACTGCTAATTCTACTATTAGTACTACTTCTATATACACAATACTACAAATAATAATAATAATAATAATAATAATTCTAGTAATAATAATAATAATACTAATAATACTAACAATAATACTACTGCTTCTACTACTACTACTACTACTACTACTACTACTACTACTTTGGTGTGAGCTACTTATATTGATATAAGTAGTATATAACGTGCGTTAAAAGAACGTAATATCCGGCAGCAGAAGATGGCGAAGTTCAAGAAAGGAAGGGCAAAAACACAATGGAATTGTAAGAAAACGCATGTGCAATGGAATGGGCGACAATGGATTAGTGTTTGCAACGGGAACAGTACAGTTTGATATGATCGAATGATATTTTGCGAATTGACGATTGACTTTATGGTATTCACATTCCACTGAGATAATCTGTAATTTTTGTGCTAAATACAATCGATCGTCCCCATCCGTGTTCTCCTTCACTACACTGCTACTAATACTACTACTACTACTACTACTACTACTACTACTACTACTACTATTTCTACTACAAGTTCTACCACTACTATAAATACTAATACTACTAATAATAATAATAATAATAATAATAATTCTAGTAATAATAATAATAATACTAACAATAATACTACGATTTCTACTACTACTACTACTACTACTTTGGTGTGAGCTACTTATATTGATATAAGTAGTATATAACGTGCGTTAAAAGAATTTAATGTCCGGCAGTAGAAGATGGCGAAGTTCAAGAAAGGAAGAGCAAGAACACAATGGAATTGTAGAAAACGCATGTGCAATGGAATGGGCGACAATGGATTAGTGTTTGCAACGGGAACAGTACAGTTTGATATGATCGAATGATATTTTGCGAATTGACGATTGACTTTATGGTATTCACATTCCATTGAGATAGTCTGTAATTTTTGTGCTAAATACAATCGATCGTCCCCATCCGTGTTCTCCTTCACTACACTGCTACTACTACTACTACTACTACTACTACTACTACTACTATTTCTATTACAAATTCTACCACTACTATAAATACTAATACTACTACTAATAATAATAATAATGATAATAATTCTAGTAATAATAATAATAATACTAACAATAATACTACTACTTCTACTACTACTACTACTACTACTACTAATTTGGTGTGAGCTAATTTTATTGATATAAGTAGTATATAACGTGCGTTAATAGAACTTAATGTCCGGCAGTAGAAGATGGCGAAGTTCAAGAAAGGAAGAGCAAGAACACAATGGAATTGTAGAAAACGCATGTGCAATGGAATGGGCGACAATGGATTAGTGTTTGCAACGGGAACAGTACAGTTTGATATGATCGAATGATATTTTGCGAATTGACGATTGACTTTATGGTATTCACATTTTATTGAGATAGTCTGTAATTTTTGTGCTAAACACAATCGATTGTCCCCACCCGTGTTCTCCTTCACTACACTGATACTACTACTAATACTACTACTACTACTACTACTACTATTTCTACTACAAGTTCTACCACTACTATAAATACTAATACTAATAATAATAATAATAATAATAATAATAATAATTCTAGTAATAATAATAATAATATACTAACCTTAATACTACTGCTTCTACTACTACTACTACTATACTACTACTACTACTACTATACTATACTTCTTTGGTGTGAGCTACTTATATTGATATAAGTAGTATATAACGTGCGTTAAAAGAACGTAATATCCGGCAGCAGAAGATGGCGAAAGTTCAAGAAGGAAGGGCAAAAACACAATGGAATTGTAGAAAACGCATGTGCAATGGAATGGGCGACAATGGATTAGTGTTTGCAACGGGAACAGTACAGTTTGATATGATCGAATGATATTTTGCGAATTGACGATTGAATTTATGGTATTCACATTTCATTGAGATATTCTGTAATTTTTGTGCTATACAATCGATTGTCCCCATCGTGTTTCCTTCACTACACTGCAATAACTACTACTACTACTACTACCACTGCTAATTTTTGTACTCCAAGTTCTACCACTACTATAAATAAGTATACTACTACTACTACTACTATGTAATAATAATAACAATTC
>CALYCO020000253.1:0-100020 GCA_944470365.2 Schistosoma intercalatum | reverse complement strand
ACAATATGGCTGCCGCCAAGATTAAGTATAAAGTAAGACAACATAAGTGCAGTTCGAGAAGAAACACGGAAACTTAGTGAAGGCGTAAGAAAAATCGAAACTATAACAAAATACAAATATTAACAACTCAAATGGAATCAAAAAGACTAACAATGTACAACTAATAGAATCAATAGGAAGAAACTGTTAGTGCATGCATTGAGAGATTTTAACACACAAATCATTCAAAACGGATCTTATACTGGCCCACAAAATCCCTCCATACAACGCAAGCTACCTTGATGCCTATGGTCATATTTCATTCTATAACATATTCTACAATACAGAAACGAACAGGTTTTACAACAGTACGCCTAATCGACCTACCTACATTGATACAACAAGGAACTAATTCGAACCTTCAAAGAGACATAATTTACGTATAACCTTTCTAACCAATCCATTATTCAAAAGAACAGTTACCGTCCTAACCTTTCGTCGTTATCTATTTCAGCCACATTCCACGCGTCGAGATGTCCGAAGCCACGATTACTACATCTCCTTTCTGAAAATTGCGGTGTTCAGCTAAATATTTCCGACGATTCGTAGGGACGGTAAATATTCTCGTAACTACCGTTTCCAAAACACATTACCAAGATGATTAATCTGTTTCGTGCTATTGTGCTTGACATGGGACTCGCGACTACATTGATTTATCTTCGGCTCACTCTGCGGCCAGACATTCAGCACATACCACATTGAGTTTATTTCCTCAGCTTCAATCATAAGACACTGTGTTCAACTTGACCACTTACACACATACCTCAGCAATATTAAACGGACCACAAATATGCGTTCTTAACCGTATCACACTCAACCAATTAGATAGGCAGAGCGCTTTATTGACATATTTAAAAGGAAATTACTGGAAGTGATAGACGAAGTGACATGTCAGGTAATTACAAGATTCTTAACAGTTTATAGAACTACACTCAACCCTGTTGTCCCAGATTGAAAGTTCCTTGCTGAAGCTATGTTCGGAAGATGTATTCGAACAGTATTTAAGTTATATTGCCACTAAAACCTTAAGATGGACGCAGTAAAACCAGACCACCAGAAATTTTGATGTGTGTGATAAAGTGATCATCAAGTCATACCTTAAAATATTGATGGGAACCTGGAGTCATTGAAAAGAGAATAGAAGACATTTTGTACAAAGTGTGTGGGACGTTTGGAAGGTAGACTAGATGAACTGGCGGACAAAACATTTGTTTTAAGTTCATTTTGTTTTCAGAAAAGCAGCGATCTTTCGCAAAATGAAAGTTTCATTCACCGATATTCTGTGTGCGTAGTTGATTGTCAGTCATATTAACACAGTTTTATTAGAGAGCGACCTTGTTTATTCTAACTGAGATCAATGTAAGTCTGACAACACGATGGATAATACCATATAGTTTTATTGTTCGGATAGAACAAGGTGACAGACAATCAGAAATTATATTGATTGATATTTGTACAAACAACCGAGGTTAACAGACATGTTTGCAAATCACGCTATCAAATAATTTACACTATAATAATTACCTTTAGAGACATAAGCCAATTACAAAGAATTCTGAGATGGAACATTCTTTAAATAACATGTATACAATCATATTAATTAATGTAAGTTCGATAAGTCGTGTTTGAACAAGATTTTCTGATTGCGGATCCATGATAACAATGATTAGTTCCCTATTAATTAGGAAGTTGAATTTTGAAAAACTATGTTTTTCTGTGAAACATCGATCAATTCACAAGTTTTAACGATATTGTTCCATAGCTCACGGTGGATAGCTGTTTTATAACCGATATGGTTGGACTACAGTAGTCACGAATCCTCACTGGAACTTCACCAATCTCATCTTGCAACTGAGATATTTTGTAGGAAATTTAGACAAAAATTGAAACCGACAATTTTCTGAAAACATTTGGGGAACGGATAACGCATGAGAATTGACAGTTTCTGTGTAGCTGAATGAATTATCTCACTAAACTGGTTTACTCAACATACACTGCGTATCTGGTTGATTACTTTTGGATTTTTCAATGTTCAGTTGCATAGGCAGATTACTAACTGAAAGTGTAATACACGTGAATGAATAGAACTCATTTTACAGACATTGACGTACTCACTAAGGTAAACAATAAATTGAGATCACTTGTATTACCGATTTCGGAACACGTCGTGAAAGTTTATAGTAGCAATCGCACACCTAATAAACCATTTGGCCAGCTAAACTCAATTACTTCGAGGACCTGAATCAGATACATTTCTGAAATGCCCTAATTGTAAAGAAATTCGTTTATCAGACGAAATATTTGCATTCGATCTTGTTGATAACAGCATTCCTGAGAATACAGAACTTGGGATCAAAGCGATAAGAACTAACAGAGTAAGGTGTATAACACTAAAAACAGTAATGATAAGTTAGATCAAAACCAGTAGGGAATATGATTGTCCAAAGAAATTGGTTCAATTTATATATCGCGAACAACAACAGCGAACGTAATAGCACGGAAAATATTAGAAAATTATTTGCCATTTACTGTGTAAATTGTGTTGAATCAAGTTCAAACCCTAATCGTTCTCACTAAATAACACTTAAAATGTTTTGAGTTTCCGATGTCAAGAACACTGGACATATTCAATAATGAGATCAGTACTGGGAGCATAAAATTCCGACTAAAATATAACCGGGACGCATAAACACACCCTCCACTAAGTCTACTGAATGAGATTTCAATTATGCAATGCATAATGTTGCATGACGAAGACAAACCAACATTCACTGACTAATACATGACATGATTTGAACGAAGAATAAATCTGAACCGTCTAGTCAATTCACTGTTTCGTATGATCTACAGCATGCAGTAATATGATAGCCGAAACTCGATATAAGTGTGATGACACTGCGTCTTGTGTGTCAACCAATTTCTTCAAGTGCTCTCCTACTTTATTTAATATTGAACGACATGGAGACTGTCATCAGGACGATTCACCACAACAACACAGACCCATATACTTGTGATGTCTGAAGATTCTACAAGAAAACGACAATTCAGGGCATTAGATTACAAGTTGTTACAACGTTTATTCTTAGCTGAAGTACGAGTTCCTATGAATTACCAGGAAGAACGTTAGCTTTAAATTCACCTTACTCTTAGTAACGTAGCAATATTTTGTAAAATGAAAGTTTCATTCATTCATATTTTTTGTGCGTAGGTGGTGGCCTGGCAGATTAGCACATCATAAGAATGCGACATTGTTTATTCTAACTGAGATCCACACATGGCTCACTACACAATAGATAATACTATATAATTATAATTTTGTTAGAATACGTTAACAGACGACGAGAAGTTATATTGATTGATATTTCTACAAACAACTGATGCCAACAGACTGATATTTGCAGATCACGCTTTCCGATAATTCACACTACTTTTATCACTTTTACTTCAAAATAATATTTCTTATATGAAAACGCATATTAGATTAAAAGAACTCAAATTACTTAGAAGAAATCTTATAGTTATAATGACTATATAGAATACCAAAACACACAAACCTAACTGAATCGTCAAATTAAAGTCCTCAATCCAAACAATTTTAAGAGGAAGAAAGAAGCACATGTTAGGTTCAGGATGAATAATCACTGTTCATTCAGGATATAATGTCTCTGTCGGACAACGTTATTTTCCAAATCACTTTTAGCTGCCGAACACATTATGGTGTTGAGTAGATTAGAGATGTAAAACTTGAGCGTTCACTTTACTAAAGTTATGGTGTCATATATTCAGTGATTTTTGTAACAACAAAAATAGAAACCATTTTTTCTTTGTAATTTGTCACACTTTAGTTGTAACCACAATTTTATGCAATATCTGTTGTTTTGCTGTATCACTTGTTAAAAAGACGATGATAATTGTTTCGATGAATGATATACACTTCTACTCCCGGGTGGTTTAAAATATAAAACACTACCTACGCCGTTTGTTCTTCTGTTTTATTGGCCACCGTTTTGATTGAAGACTATAACAGTATTATAACATCATTATAGGCCTTCCGACTCAACGTTGAACTTTTGGCACGGATTATTATTGTATAATACTATTGGACTCCGTCTTCCTCATTACGTCATTGGTGCAGTCACTTGCAGAGGGACACCTGTCAATCAAGTGAACTCAGTTTGTGGTCGTTGTCCTCACGAGGCAGTTAACAAGTAACATTCATTCTATAGTAACTGTTAGCGTCTGTTTTGTTTAATATACCTTTTGTATTGCTAACGGTATTTTATTATCTTTGTTTTTACTAACGGAAAGACATCTAGGTTTCTTAACCATTAATTTGTTTTGGTATATCATTGTTAACCTAGTGTATCAATATATCTTGTGTAAGCTCCTTTTTGTTTGGGGACCACCACAAAGTGGAGAAAACGAAGTTCAAACAAATGAAACAACGAATAGTCAATGAAAATCATTATGGAGCTGAAATGACGCATCAGTATATCTCCGACTGTCATCAATTAGCATTAAAACGGATGAATACGTGACACTGAAGGCGCTTTTTCTCTGAACGATATGAATTAGTGAAGCAGTTCAATCGTTTTAAATTAACAGCAACATCCAGTGTGAATTTCATCAAGAAACGTTTAAGAAACATTTCAAAGAATGTCGTTAATATTTTGGTATACAGTGATGTACATCATCAAATATTCGCTGACATTATATTACTCTTTATCTGTATACGGCTGTGAGCATGTCAATGCAAAATAGTTCTGTATACTGTCGAAGTGATCTAATTTAGATTCTTACAGTCTACATTATTCAGTCGTTTCTCTTGTAAAATCAGTCGATATAAATGTCACTAAATTGTCGTGGATAATGATGCGAAATAAAATTGAGATAGTTTATGTGAACACACTGTCCAAATGTTACAGAATAATGATTATTCAACGTCAATTTCAGAAAACAACGAATTTCCATTTTGTACTTCACCTGCATATACAGCACACATTGTAACAAACTCTATTGAATTTATCAACTACCGAATGAAACTAGAACACGCCAAGTCCTAACGATTTGATTAATGAGAAAATGACTTTGAAAATTCCCATTCACTGAAGTTCACTTAACCAGATATATCGAGCAAAATAACTATAAATTATGAATATCTATATCTCAAAAGTGTGGATGAATACTTAGAAGTGAAGTGCTATCAGAAGAAACAATAATGTCTTTATGCCAAACAGTCACAAACAGTATATCCAAGATATTCATCTCACAGTGTGTCGCCTAAATCCATGATACATAGACAGTTTAATAAACATGACTGAAGTAGACAACTGGAGTAGTTCAGAATATCTATGTAGACCACATGAAACATACCTTTAAGGAAGTTGAGAATATCCGTATCCCTAATGTGAGTGTGATTAGATGTCTTTGAATAAGACAATACGAATGATGACACGTTAGTTAGATGATTAATTGATTTTGATATAGAAGGTTGTGTGTCGACAGATCTTTACTTGGTCTTCAAATGCGTTCTTTCAGGTCCCTACGAAAATTAGTGAGGGTAGGCTGCTATCAATAATCAAAGGAAATTTTCGGTGCCAAACGAGTAAGAAACATTTAAACGAATATCGTTAGCATTTTAATGCACGGTCACTTACATGATCAATCATGTTAAGGCTCACTTAACAAGAAATCTTAAGTAAATTACTAAGGTTTATGAATATCTATATCTCAAAAGTGTGTATGGCTATTTGGAGACGTTCCTCGCTCATGCTTACCATTTGACTGATAGAGACAGGAATATATGAATGACATTAAGTAGATAATATATCCACACATTTATTCACTCACTCACTCACAGTATGACAGTCACACTTGCAGTCCTCGGTCATATCACCACACAATGTAAAAGGAAGTGTGTCTTGTATGAAACAAAACTAAAGTAGTGGTACTTGGAACTGACATTTCCTCTTTAAAGTACTCAATCGTCACGCTTCACTGACATAATCATGTGTTGTACAAAGTTGAAGCTGCGTTTAGAGACACGCATCGAGTGTAAGTGGTCAAGTTGAACACAGTGTTTTATGATTGAAGCTGAGGAAATAAACTCAATGTGGTATGTGCTGAATGTATGGCCGCAGAGTGAGCCGAAGATAAATCAATGTAGTCGTCAGTCGTTTGTCGGGCTCACATAGCCTCTTTTTACTTCTGAGCAAACCAATCAGTCCATTATTCTCAAGCTATATTTTCACGTCCCTAATAAATTCACCTGTCAACTTTGACTGCTTTTAGGTAAGCTTATGTTTGGTCATTTCTCATCTTACTCATCACATGTCTGTATCGTATTTTCGTTTGGCCATAAATATTTACTAACTCTCGATTAAAACGTGTCGACTCATTCGCCTTCTTCACCGCGCGACATTTCGCTCCTCTCTCAACTCGCTTTCTTCGATTTGGTTCTCCAATCGTTTGATTGGATCATTGATCGCATCAAATATACGTATTCGAAAGCAATTCTCGTATTTGAATGATTTAATTCCGTTGTTTACCAACGCGAGTTAAGTCGATAATTATACACGAAGTTAGCCAGGTGTATATTTTGAAAACAATCATTCACATGATCTAATCGGAGTAAGATAATGGGCCACTGAATCAATCAACTGACATCTGAATGAATATTTGAGTTCGAATAGAGCAACAAGAACAAACGTAGAACAGTAGTACAAATACAGATCCAACAATGAAATTGGTACCAATAATAATAATTTTATTAACGGATTAATTTTCAAGCATTTTTATAAGGTTAAATATTCACATGTTGAGGACTTGGTCAACAGTAAGATGTATCTATCCACAATATCGGGTAACGATGAGTTTACTTATCATAGCCCCATATTTAGTGTCGGCTAAGGAAGAATTATAAGACAAACATATTTGAATAGGTTGACCACGGTAAGGCGATATCGACAACTAAATCTTTGTGGACGGATGGTTTGGGTTGAGCGATATTTTGCCAGTTGTTTACTGTTCTTCTTGAAAACGTTTGAGATATCAACAAAATACTCGCTATCATGAAGATGAGGACTGTTCTGATGTCATAATATCAATTTGCAGGCAGCTGACGAGGAACCGTGATATATAAAGAATTCATGTAATTATGCTACATCAATTGTTTTTGCTTCAGAGGAATTTGCAAATCAGAAGAGTTGTATTGAACCTGTAAATTTTGTCAAGTGGAAATTGTTATAACTAGTGGGTTTGTGCCCCTATCAATATATATGTAGTAATGATACCAGCAATTAGAGAACAGTGAATTATCGATGGGATCAATGACTCATAAAACCTGTACAAGTAGTCTAGAGTCTTATCGGTCCTGCTTCCCATTTGACCCTGCCTGTTAAGTTCAGAACGCTTATCACAGCCTGTGCGATATGAATCATTTATTTCAAACAATCGGCCCAGAAACTTGAAGGAGTATTAGGAGATTCGTAGTTCATCCAACAACACAACTAGTACACAGTGCATCGAGTGAGAAGTTAAATATTGTTGAAGAAGCACCCTGCACTGTTTCGAAAGGTACTTTGATAACGAATGCAAAAGTATACCTTACAAATAATCCAGCACCCGACTTATTGGGGTTAGATCATATGGAGACACTTAAACTAGCAGACCATTCTGTTAACAACATCTGCAGAAGAATCTGAACTGAGAACCACGTGGAATGGAACTGGAAACATGCTGTGCTACAAAGACATCACAAAGTGTCTAGAGAAATATTGAGAGCATGTACGGAGGCCAAAGCACTGTTAACCCTCAAACCGGGATCTACTCACGTCTTGATACCCAGAAGACCTGTAAGTTATGCTACCCCTTCAATAGTTAAACAGGAATTAGCAGGGGTTCAGAAAATAGGTGTCATTAAAGCTGTAAACTTCTCATATTAGGCTGCGCCAACAGTGGTTGTCAAGAAATAAAATGGAAGCGTTCACCTACCTGTACATTTCTCTATCGGACTACGTGAACCTTCGGAGTCTCATCAGTATCCTTTGCAACTACCAGAAGATTTCTTCGCCACGCTGAAAGGTGAAAGGTATTTTGAGAAACTAGATATATCAGACACATGTTTGCAAATTCCTGAATATGACGAAAGTAAAATCTACTAACGATCAACATGCACAAGGGTCAGTTTCGATATAACCGACTACATTTTGGAGCAAAGACGGCGCCCTCTATTTCCCAGCAAATAATGGTTACCATGCTACAAAGAACTACAGAAACATCAGCTTAATAAGAGCCCAACCTTCCTTCATATTCTTCTGGTCTTTCAACTTCCCCTTTCACCTTGTTCTTCGCTTTCGTCAGTTTATCTAAAAAAGTGAGCGGTACAAAACAATACACAAAATTTGATGTGGATTTTGCCATCAAGATGATTGACCACAGTCTCACAAACAATAAACATGGGACGTACAAACGCGTCAAATCTAAAAGCACCGAGATTATTAATGTGAGTTCCATAGGCTGAAGACGTGAAAACTAGATGATTCTGTAAAGAAATGACTACTTAACTCATTCGGAATTAGATGGCAAGTAGTTACAATGTTTATTTTTAGATGAAGCAAGACCTATGAATTACCAGGTGAAATATTTATTTTCACTTCATTTTGGCTTTACAAAAGTAGAACTTTTTTGTAGAATGAATGTCACGTTCTTAAGTATTCTGTGTGAGTGATTTTCAGGCAAATAAACACATAATTATTAGACAGCGACATTGTTTATTCTGAGACTTATATAAAGCTTACTACACAATTGACAAAATCATATTGCTTTATTAAAGAAAAGGAACATGATGAAAGGCGACAAGAAAATGCATAATCATTGATTTTTATACAAACAACTGAGATCAACAGAAATATGTTTGCTAATCAAGCATTTATATAATATACTCACGTATTATAAAAATAATAGCGCCTATTTAAAAACATTTACAGGTTGTAACACAAATGATATTGCTTGACGTTATCCAACATTTAGTCAGATACCTCAGAGAAAATTCGACAGTTTTCAGATATCATTCCTGAATGCATACAAATTTAATATAAAGAACAGAGACCACCGAATCATTAGGCAGGTTCGAGAAGGTCGATCAATTCATTGTGAAATGAACTGCTGGGTTCGTAATCCGTAGATGATGAGACCGATTCTTTCAAAGTCAGTTCCAGTTATTACAGTTCTGAATGCAGAGATCACTCTTCAATTCGATAGTTGATATTGCCACTACTCTAAACATATTTATTTTCCAAAGTATGATGAATCAGTTAATATAGTGAAACAAATTCAAAAATCCATCTTGATAGGCAGGCGTTAAAAGTACTTTCGTGGGGTAGAAAGCGACCAACATTTAGCAGTTCGTAAATAGATTATATGATTTTATTGTGATTAGGTTTATCATTCAATGCAGTTGACAACTGAGAGATGGACTATGTCAATCAAGCAAGTGTAGAAATGTAGTTGATAGAGCGTCATCAGTTGAAGTACTTATTCTTAAAAAAGTATAGTGATGGTATTGTTTGAACGTGAATAATGAACTGGTGTAGAGGAACAGCATAATTTTGTCATCTGAATATAGGCTGTCCATATAGTGCACTGTCGAATTTTTGATAGTAACTCGGTGATGAGTATGTCGAACAGTTTAGAATGTGTAGTTATCTGGATGTGAAAAAGTAGTATCTCACCCACCAGCAGTGGTTCGTTAGATGACATACTTCATACGTGTAGAACTGAATCCGTTTTTATTGTATCCAGGTAATGAAGAAACACTGTGTAGAATGATTCTAATACTTTTTTCGGATTCCATGAGAAATGGAGCAAAGTAATGTTTTTAATATTCTGATGTACAATAATCTACGTCTACAGTCTTCCGTTAGCTTCGTATTCTCTTTGATCTGTACTCGGTTATCAACATGTCAACACGGAAAATTTTTATTTTCTATCAGGTCGACCTAACATAACTTTCTTACAGTCGACATTAATTAAGTGTTTCGTTGGAATGCGAATAGAGAGTTGAAGACACGTTTTGTAATTTCTCTTTTCAATCGTGATTATATAATGAAACTTTAACATCATTTCCATGTTAACACTTCATGTAGCAAAATTGCAGAATCACATCTGATTATGGATGACAGTGCAACCCACTCCAATGCTGCTCAATATTAGTGATGAGGTTTTTTGAATGCTATCCTATCACAATGAACTGGATCAAAATTAGTGTCTGTCTCATCAATTTAATATTCGTTGCGTTGATTTGCAAAATTATGATGCATAGCTACTGAATCAGTGTGAAGATGTGTGTAAATCTTCTTAGAGGTTTTCATTAATGTAGTGTGGGCAACGAATTCGTTACACGAAGAATGTTCAGTTCAACTGATTTTAGGTAAAAAAATAACTCATCGTGTTGTCTGTTAGTGAAATCAATTAGCATCAATGGAGACTAAACCTTTTGAAATACAAAACTGTTCAATGAAGCGGTGACTTTCCAGACGTTCTATTCTCTCAGTAGTCAAACACTCAATTTTAAATCAACGTCAAATCAACTCGTTGTTTCTTAACACCAAACCTATATTTAAATCTAATAACTATTGATTTTATAAACTCATTTTACCATCACAATTGTCATCAAAATCTAAATGTTTGTAAATAATTACCTACGCAAGATACTGATTGTTCTATGGCTGAAGATTATCAGAAACAGCCCACTGTGGGAGACAACAAACCAGCTTTCAGATGAACAGAGAATTGGGAAAAGACACTGAAGGTGAATGGAATATATATCGTAGAGATCATCAAACTACGTCACGAAGCAATTGCTAACTTGAAGTCCTGAAGAGAAACACTTTCGTTCAGTCAGCTATTATATGAAATCGAGGTATCCGTCTCAAGCGACGTTTAATTTATCATCAATAAATACACGTCTATTTTTGTTTAATATTAAAAATGATTAAGGACCCACTTGGAACTAAAAATGAAGTTTTCAATTTGGTAGAATTTACTTAAACACATAGTCACTAAACGTTAGATGAGATTACATTAGTTTGGAAAAATATTAAGTGACAGTTAGTTGATTATACTAAGACGAGGAGGCGTCTGTTTTTTCTTTCGATTCATGTGATGTTGAATTTTCCTGAAGCATTGCAATTGCTGAAACATTCCGTGTAATTGTGAGTTACTTGAGAAAGATTCCCTGATTTCCGGAATCTTTTCTGTGTCATACACATACGATAAATTGACGGTTTAAACTAGTTATGTCTCCAAATCGCGACTTCTTATGGTCAATATCAAAATTAATTCGATAGTATGAAAATTCAATGCAGTACGCTTTCTTGAGCCCATTGACAGCATCGTGTGTACATGTCTGAATGTAAACAGTTATTGAAATCCACTAAATTTGCACTTCAAAATTCATCGTTCACACTTGACATTCAAAGTAGTTTCATTCGTTACAAACAGGCTGTCGTGAAATGTGAGTGAAATTGAAAAAGGACTGAATATTGCATTATCCATCGTGATGACAATTTCCCAGTGAATGAAATAGTCACTTATTCCCGAACTCAACATCATGTCATTGAGTTGCAGTTACATGTTTTTTAATTTTTATTTCTCTTGTTTGATTAATTTAAATGAAATCACCATACTTTTTTCACAGAACTTTGTGCAAAACACAACTCAACTGGAGCATGTCAAAACGCATCAACATCAAATATGAAATGTATCTGGTGTGAAAGAGCTAAAACATGCATCGAAAGTAATAATCAGAGTACACATCAACTTAAAGTAAATGATTGCCGAGTTGAGGTAAGTACTTGATAACTTTCACAAGTCGTTTTAAATATCACCACATTCCACAATCCGAATAAACAGATTTACTCGGAAGAACATTTTAGTGCTACGAATAGGAACTAACTTGTATTCTTACCTCGGTTACTAAATTAAAGCTTTGTACACGTTGACGATATCTAATCAGATATGAGCGCAGAGCTTTCTTACCATGGAAACAGTGAACAATGGGTCGAAGCGTTGCTTAACACTAATGATCGAAAACGTAATAATAACTTTTCAGCAAACTGAATGTGGGGTTATTTCAGAAATTAAATATCAAATCGTATATCTATGTGGATCGTTTTAAAAAACCGTTGAAACCACATTGAGTTAAATAGCGTAGCCTGTTGAAAGTTGTGTACTATGTTTTAATAACTAGAGAGTTTGTAGACTTCCATTGCTGAAGTCCAGAACAAGGATTTCTGATTTTCTGCTGAGAAATATGTAACCTGAATAGATTGCTTCAATAAAGCCGTCAATTATAAACTTATTGATTCACATTCGGATTGTAGTTGGATGTGACATTCGGAACACAAATTTCATCACACAAATGGGTCGTCAATTAGTTGTAGGATAGTGTGTACTTATCACATCGATTGTAAAATCGGTAGTAGATGTTTTAAGTGATTGTACAAATGCAAATTGTGTAACTATTCGTTGGATTCTTTACTATCATCGTTATTGACAGTAGTGTACAATGAATAATGGATCAATTGAATAATATCCTATGTTGAGTGATGAATGCTACTGTTTCGTTTATTCAGAATAGCACGGATGGTGATTATTTGTGTACATCAACACCAATCAAACACACTGAAACAACTTCGGGGATCACCGAAGTTCGGGTCAGAGAAAGCCTCAAGGAAACTACCGAAGAAACTGATCAATACTCGATAAATATTTGATATTTAGTAATAAGTGCTACTGTTTCCTTTTACTTCAGAATATGACTAATCAGATAACCAAAGAGAATAACCAGGACAAATCATTTCAGTATTTATATATTGTGATACCATTGATCATCGCCTGTTTTGTCGTTTGCATCGATTATGCTATTTGGAAATGGTTGTATAAGAAGAAGAAAAGTAGTTCATAATTCTCAGAAACGTCTTATATCTTGTTCTTGCCATTCTGACCAAGTTGTTTTTATTCCGTATTTCATTAGAAAACTTTGGATTTAATTATTTATTCCAGTAATTCGGACAATTTCTTTATGGATTCATGTATCATTCTTAACCGATTGACGTTATAACTGATGTAATATTGTTGTTAAAATACTAAGCACTGCTTTTCACATTCGCGTTATTGTTTTCACTCAATAATTACTGATTTGTTTTACAACATTTTATATGTAACTTGGTAATAATGTGTGTACGTGATTTTGTGATAAATGAAATCACTAATGAGTTCGTTGCGAATGCCTATTTCGTTGAAGTCTTACAACGTAATAACATCACTTGGAATCACCGACAGTCGTTGAGTTGAGGTGATCTGTCAGAACACTCCACCACCACATAATTAAGCAATTCCATCATTCATTACCTGATTATTTACTCCTCATTAAATGCTGAGTGACAAACTTTGTATTATATAAACTGATTATGATTCCTTTTATGATTTTAATGTTAACATGAGCATTATGAGGTCAGTTGTTTCATTCAAAGCTTAGTCTTTAGAAAGGACGAAAGTTGAGTTGGCCTTATCACCTTCACTCAACAATCCAATGATTTGATTAAAGATTTGGTAGCTGCGTATGCTAATTGCTGTGAAAGGAGAATAGTTCAGCGATATTTTAGATGTATGGCACTTAGTATCAAGTATGAAGGAAACTGTATTCTGAAACGTAAATTTCTCGTCTGTTTAGACAATCATGATAAAATATCCACAAGTTCTGACGGACTTTTAGCCTAAACAACAGTCCTTTATTTCTAATTTGTTATATAGATTAATCATAATTATTATTGGTTTTATTCAATTTTATATTTTGGTACAAGATAGAATTCTCAGCACAGGGCATTTCAACAAGTTTCTTACACAAAAATACTGGAACAAAAACAAAAAAAGCAAAAAAGGTCGAAAAATCACAGAAAAACTGTAGAAATTTTCAAATTAGAGACATAATAAGAATACAGGTTATTGACTAGGTTAGCTCTAACAACCTGTTCGTCACAAAGTATATTTGCTAGGTAAGGTATTATAGAACTTTTATACTTTTGCTTGCGTGCATGACTTTTGATGTAATTACGTCTCGTTCTACCAGAAGAAGATATACAAGGAGAAAGATGAGAGTGAATGGGATGGTTAGTATCTGATAAAATAACACCTTCCAGGGGTTTGCATGAATTTAGATGTCTATACAAAGCCATATTAGTTATGACCTCGAGAGATTCACCACACAACTTGCTAACTGCCTTCAGCACTCTTCAAAACACAGCAAAGCCGTTCATGTCTCACGCTAAAGTTAACAACTTGACATTTAGACGGACTAAGTATGAGACCACTACTAACAGACCAACAGTCAATACGAGACAAAAACCCCTTCATTTCTATGAGATGTAAAGAGGAAGAGATAGGCATAAATACAGTGAGATCATCCGCATATTTCACAAAAGTGTTTTCTGTGGAAGATGGCAGATCATGCAGATGAAACGAGAAGAGAAGAGGTGTAAGAATGGCTCCTTGTGGTACACCATGAGACAGTAGAGACCCTGAACACTTCCCTCTAAGTACAGTGTACTCTTCCTTTCCATAGTGATAGGAACACGGCCAATTGGTTATCCAGCTGTCATTGTTGACGCTGATTAAATTGGTAGTGTAACGCTGTCTTGGTATAGAATCAAAAGCTGAAGTGTAGTCCAGAATAGCGCATCGAACATAGTTATTACCCTTTTCTAAGTTGAACACTATATTATGATGCAGAGCATCAGCGGCATCTAAGGTGCTTCTTTTGCATCTGTAAGCAAACTGATAGGGAGCAATGTGGTCTCTAATTGTAGGTTGAATTGGAAGTATCAATAATTTTACATTGTTTTGGGGAAAAATGGATTTATTACTATCGGTCTAAATTTCACATATATACCGCTAGATAATTTCTTAGGTACATGGAAAAATTATTCCTAGTATTTGTCATTGATTGACCTTAACTCAAGTACCACCATAAATCAGAGTGCATTAGACGTTCATATCTTCCTAGGATGAGAATTCTATCCGGTTTACAATCCATGACCTCACCAGAGATTGAGCCTGAATTCTTTAAGTCGTTCAGCGAACGTGAAGCTGTTTGTAAGCACTGCTAATCAATGTTTCATTTAATACTCTATTTTGAAGCCCTTGAATCATGTCACCATGTCACCTCATAAATTCAATTAATAAATACGATGATAACAGAATACAGTTATGAAAATAAGTAATTGCTCACTTTGATTGTTCTAATTTTTGAGTAGAACAGATACACCGAAACACTAGAACAACAGAAGTTGTATAACTTTTACTGATAACACAAACTAAATGTCAATGTATTCATACAACTATGATGCAACAACTCAGTGAATAGGACTCATTTATAAGATTTGATCTTTGACCTCCCCCCCACCGTTGAGTTGAAGTAATCAATAATTTGATTGACAAAAATGCATCCAAGTAAATATCAATCAAGTGAATACAATTTATTCATGATCACATTGAATTGAATCAATCTGAATGGAATAGTTATTTTGAGGGAAAAAGAAATAAACAATACAAGTTACTTTAATAATTGAATACATGAGTTGATTGAAGAGATAGACCACCATGGAAAACCTGAAAACATTGAACGGCCGTTTCGTTCTAGTATGAGACGCCTCAGCAGTGCTCATAAATGATCCCTAATGGGGGACTCCAACCCAGAACCTTTGTTCCCGACTGCGAGCGTTTAACCTCTAGATCATTGAACTGGCATCCAACGATGCTAAGTGTAGTTGCTATCAAAGAAGTGACAAAATGTTACACTGGTAAGTACACCTGAGAGTCTATGAAACAAATCCAGTTATTTGAATCGAAAGATTTTTCAAATTTGCTTTAATAAATTGGACTGCAAATTATTCAACTTAGTGCTTACTTAGTTTTCCCCTATGAATTTTGAATCAAAACAATCCAGATCTATTCACATTTACTTCTTACGGTAAGAAATTTGTGAATTAATTTCACAGTAGTAACCTAAATAAAATTTCAGGTTGCGCTGCCTATTTAAATCCATGGATTAAATCACATGTTGATCATGTCTATCTGCCATTATACCTTTCGAAGTTTCATATCTCAAATGGATCCAAAGAACTCTATCATCATTACAGACTGGATTACATGATTGATTAGTGAAACAATTTTAGCTGAATATTAAGTCGATTACTGTTCAACCAGATCGATAGTAATTTCTTTAACTATCATATCGGTCAACATGAATACAAGTCACATTTGGAGGACCAAGTTTCACCAGTTCATATTCATCTTACTGATAACATTGTTTTATATTTCCATGTTCGAATTAAAATGAACTGAAGAGAAGACAAAGTGGAATAATGTTAATGTCACCGTTCAGAGGAAACTGAATGAATGGCACTTTTGACAGAAATTAATGAGATCAAAGATCGAGAATTATAGGATAAAACCCGACTTGTGATTCAGATGAAACCTTAGAAATAATTACCACTGCTCCATTACCGATCGTTTGGAGTCAGATCATTCAATGTTTATGACCAAATATCACTTTACTAGAAGCAACAATCATCCTACTATTATCTAGATTTGTGTGAATCATAACTCCGACATCTCAGTTACCACAGGTTTGTAGTTTCATCATCATTGTAACTATTCCTACATAGAAGCTGATTGTGAATCCTATGATTTCTCACATGATATTTCTACCACATCAACGTATTGTTACAGAGTAGTCTGCTGTCAAACACTCTCAACTGAAACTGATATTTCACCTTCATCCTTCAAGATATCAGTTGTTTCCCGGTGAGTTTTACGTTTACATATCTGGTTGTTATGTATTCATGTCCAACTGTCAGGACTGTCTTTCTCAAGAGTACAGGCTAGTGTTATTGACAAGCCCCAGTTAGCATCAAGCCTCTGAGGTCAAGTCGATCACCACTAACATCAATTCTATTAGAACACAATATTGAATTGAAAGAAAGTACATACAGGAAAGACAAAACTTACATTCGATATGGACGATCTGACTGTTCTTAATTTACTATTCATTTTTATGCCAAACTGATTGTTATTTGCACTGTTACAGTATGACTCGGATACAAAACGCCATTGAATTGGAATTTTATTTCCCAAAATATTATTTTCACTTACATTTGAATGTGAATCAGTCGTGAATGATTCATCTTGCCTCTTATTGACTGGATATAATTTAGGTACACTGAGTAGATTTCCTTCATCGTCGAAAACTAGTTTTCCAGATCCATTGATTCGTTTGTTTTGTAGCTAAATATAATTTTGGAAAATGCTCCAATTCAGCCTGAGACAGTATTTTACTAGTTCTGTTTAACTACTATCAAATAAAAAAGTAGTTCGCGTTTTAATCTTAAAATTGTGAAATATTCTTCCGTAAAGAAAAATCACAGTCATCGGTTTTTTACAATTCGACTGAACTGTAATATCAAAATTAGTTTGTTTCCCATGTAATCTGATGTAAAATATCGAGAATTTGCTGGCACTACGAGACAATACAGATGATATTGATACGTGTAGTTTTGTAAGATATCTGTTATTCGATATGGAATGAAATACAATGCTCAAATTGGTGAAATTAAGTGTTCACATTCCAATGCAGGTAGAAAAGGACGGGCTCAGTTGAGAGTTTGTAAATTTTAGACTTTCAAGTGTGCCATATTATAAAAATGGCTATTATGAGATCCAAATAACAAAGTTGTAGTTTACTATAGGTGAAAAACAAAATTATTTTTAATCGTTTGTATTTCGCCTACTTTCGCCTTCGTGACCATTTATTTAATTATAAACTTTCTGGAGTAGCCGTTCTCCCTGAGAGCATTATGCAAGGTGGTAAGCTCTTGTTCTACTATATCAGTAGAACAAACAGTGCGAATACGGTAGCTAAGGTTTTTAATCAAATTTCGTTTGTACTGTAGAGGTACAAAGCTCAGGAAATTGGTAAACTGCCCAGTCCATGTACTGTTTCTGTTTATATTACGTTTCAACGATCCATCCGATCTCTTAGTCAAAAGAAATTCCAAAAAGGCTATTCGGCCATCTTTCTCTTCTTCAGATGTAGACTGAATAGCTGGATCCATTTCATTAAATCGCTTAAGAACCTCTTGCGACGACGTATTATCTTCACAGAGGATGAACATGTCATCCACGTATCTACAGTAAAATGTGAAGTTGTTAATAATCCTTTTTAGTGGACCGATTTGTAGTTTGGCTAGAAAAATATCAGCTAGTATATGGCGCTAGTGAAGAGGAAATCGATGTTCATGCGTCTACGATACAGAGGGGATGCGGCTAGCGAAATATTAACTCAGAGACTGCGTAGGACAGTACAAAAGTCTTTTAACGCCGGAGAACTGCGATTAGTGTTTTCTACGCGACCAACGGTTATACCGAAGCTAAAAGATGAATCACCTTAAATGACCATCTCATTTTGTATTTATCAGTTCGACTGCTCCTGTGGAGCGAGTTATATTGGTCGAAGTTCTAGGAATTTACATTTTCGTGCTCGTGAACACCTTCCAGCGTGGTTAAATAAAGGTTTGATGAAGAAGGTGAACAGCTCAATATTGACCCATTTAGTACAAACTGGTCATAGTGTCAGTATAAACCAATCTTATTCAATTATTTATAAGGTTAGTAATTTTTTGCCAAAGATTTTCAGACTCAAGTTCCTTCAAACGACTGAAGCAGTAGCCATCCGCATGAAGAGACCGGAGCTATGCGTACAGAAGAAATATATTCAACCACTCCTCCTCTCCTGGCCAACATCAAGGTCAATTGGTCAATCGTAATCTTAACTATTGAATGATCTAATTTAACTATTACCTTTCGTAGTCAATTGTAATTGTCCATGTAATCTTTATTCATAATTCTTTGTATTATTATTATTAGTAGTAGTATTATCGGTTAAATATCATAAATCTCCCCTGTACATGATTCATTCACTTCGCATTCATTCTTCCGTATCACTTCTTACTTATTTGATCGAATTGTAATTGCACTATTATTTCTGTCTCACCCTACTTGACCCATATTTATTCTGGTCATGGATCTTAAAATTTTACTTAACATATGCGCAGACTCAATTTGACATTCTATATGAGTCATATTAACATTAACAATTTTATTGTATTTTGTTTATCACATGCTCTAAACGATGAACTTTGCCCTTAACCTGGCCTTCTTTTCGAATTATTAATTTGGATAGATGAACCGTGGAATCTGAAGAGAATTTATCGAAAAGAATATTCTTCGTTCATTGAAATTACTTACCGACCCATGTTAGACACTCATTGAGAACCTGGAATAACTAGGCAGTCAGTTCTCTTTACTGTGAGTCTTATCTGCAATGAGCATCTATGACCCATAGAAAGAAGTCTAGATCAAGATCAAACAAAGCTTTCCTTTGTCTGCCACAACACATTGAACAATAAACAAAACTGACAGGATATACTGTCAAACATGACCATATTTACCATAGTTTTAAGTAGCTGCTTCATGGGTGGCTTTTTTGGGTCCCTCCTTATAAGATTATATTCTTTACTGATATCATTGTTTTCAATTGATATATTCTTTTGAAGAATTTGAAAAAAAATGAGAAAATTATCTCACTTTCATTATTACATTTTCCATAGATGATTTCAATGTAGAATCTCTCAACTGTTTGATTGGTTTAGGGATGAAATCGTTGTGTTCAGTAAGGATACTAGTGTGATCAATAATTGAAAAATATTCATTAAATGCCAACATCATTCGTCAGTATGATTTATTTCATTGTCTTGATATGCATAGTATGTGACTAAGAGCGATGTTTCGGACATGAGTTTTATCCTATTTGAGATTTGCCAACTGTATCCGCCTGTGTCACATTGTTGATATTTACAATGGAACTAGAACCCTGTTATAAATACCAAGTCGACATCCATTAATCGATCGAAGACATATAGTTGATAACTTACTCAAAAGGTATGGAGTCATTAGACAAAGTTTGTAATTCCTCGTTGTTGATATTAAGGACTCTAATTGATCTGTTTCTGATGCAATGTGTTCACGCTGAGTAGATGTGAGTCCTTGATTTCATCTCCATATATGTGACAGACCGCATCCTACCATAAAATAGGTAATAACATTCTTACACGATGAAGCCAAAACGTTGCTGTGAATTTGGGAGACAGTAATTAACAAACAGGGTATAATTTAAGGACAGTGAATCGTATAATAATAATCTATAGATCAAAATGAAGCTTGTATTAAGAGGAATATAGATAAACACAATCTAATTATTGAATATTTATACCATAAGAATATATAGATAACATTAGTCATTCGTACTTTAATCTGCGCTAGGATATAACACCTGCATTCTTTTGAAGATCCGAAGTTCAGATCCTGATTTCTAAAAAATATGTGTAGCTTTAAATTCTCCAACATTATCCTCCTATACGAAATAATGCAGGATCGTCATATCTCCAAGTTACAACTATTTGACTTTCAGTGATTGTTTTGTTGAATGAATATCATTGGATTTTTAAGGAATTTTGTTTATCCTTGTTTGAATCTCACTTCAGTTTTTGGGGGCTACTTCTGTTCAATAGATATTTGGTGGAAATGTTCACTATGAGACTTGTCAACTGTATGTTCCTTTATTTCACCTAACATCTTCGTCTCTGAAATATTAAAATAGAATATATAAAGCGGAACGTTTTCAACCTTCAATTTGCTTGTTCAAATGATACAATTCATTCTTTCTGGACACTAAAGCACTTGACGAATCTTGGATCATTTCCATATGACATCACGAATCTCAACAGTATCACTGAAATCACCAATATTTTGCAGCAAGTGGAAGTAAGGGATAACTGGTTACTCTGTCGTTTTGGTCTTTATTCGAAGATATAGAACTTGAAGTCACTCTGCTTTAGTGGAAAGAGTGTATGGTATTCTAATTATAGTATGAACTATGAATTCCAGGATTAACGCAATTGAATTAAGAAGACACAGGCACAAACGAATGTATTGTATTTAGAATTCGAAATCGAGCATTCAACTATTACAAAGGTATTATTAGTTCGTTCAAACACCAGATCCGCCACAGCTTAAATAGAAGTATAATTGTTTGTAATCGGTTGTACGTCTTCTTCTTAAGTTCATCCTGAGTCTGTCCGACATTGTATAAGATAAAAACTTTGTAGTATCTAAAATGTACTCAGTTGTATTGGAATTAACAAACGAAATCAGAACAGACTCACCTGGAATTGTATACAACCAGCATGTCGGTTTTTTACTGAAATCATCAATATCTAGAATTTGAACCATAGATTTTTCAACACTATCCTCCCCCACGAAATAATGTTGGATCTTTAAATCCCCAAGTTATGAATAATGTGGCTTCATTTAAAACATATTTCTCACATTGTTTAGAGTAAACATTAGAACTGTTTTTGTGATAAGGGTAAACAGCAGTTGATATGAAATCATCCGAAATGTAATCAAACTCGAGGTCACTTAGTACTCGTGCTTCGCATTGAGCAGGTTTTTCACAAGGATCAAATGCATTATGAGGATAGGTAATATATGATATGACATCAGGATTTGATTTTTCGGAAATATTCTCATGAAATTCATTAGGACTGTCATTGCAGAGCGTAGGATCGTTAGAAAAATCAGCATCTATCCAAACCACATCAGGTTTACAATCATGATTACGTTCATTTAACATACTTTCCTCAGAATTGCAAGTAATTTCATTAGAAATATGTGAATCATTAAGAAAAGTCATACCTGATACAATAGCATGAGAATTCTGATAAATCGGTTGATTAGGAACTGTTGTCTCACAAGAATTCTGGATTTCATTTAACTGTGAACTGCCATATGACTCTACACTGTCTTTTGAAATCGTTGATAAAGATAAATGTTCATCATGAATACTTGACTCAGTAGAATCAGAATTACAAGACTTGATATTAGTTGCAGTAACATGAACAGTAGTATTACAGACTGACTGAATATGTACAATATCACCACATTTAAAGCATTTAGAATTACGAAATTTACATGAATTAAAAGAGTGAAACTTGCCACAGAACAAACATTGACCAAACTTATGCCCATCCTCGTGAACTGCATCGCAACTCCTCAATGAACTATCTGCATAACCTTGAGTATGCACTGGGTCACGATGACAGAGTAATGTAGTAGAATTTTTTATATCGTCATGAGTCATTTTATGAGATCTTCCTTTTTTACCACATTCGAAATTTGTATAATTAAGATAGTGTAGCAGCAGTTCCTTGAGAGTTGTATAAGGAAGCGAGATAGGCTTTTCCGGCATAGTCAGAATTCCTAATAAGCTGTATGCTTCTCTTCCAATGAATGTGAGGAAGTGTGCCACAATATTAACATCCTCATCATCTTCCTTGGTCATAGCCCAGATTTCGAACCTTTCAAAGTAAACTTCAAAAGCTTCCGAAGTTGAATGAATATCTAACTTTTCCATTACAGGCTCCATCGCGACGCCAATATAGTATTTTAATTGTCGTATGAATTAGGAATTCCAGGATTAACGCAATTGAATTAAGAAGTGAGACACGAGCACAAACGAATGTATTGTATTTGGAATTCGAAATCGAGCATTCAACCAGTACAAAGGTATTATTAGTTCGTTCAAACACCACAGAGTCCTTTGATCCACGACTACTTTATGTACAAAACATCGAGAGAACTGACAGTATTCCACATGACCCTGTGGTTTTGCAAGGTTTGAAACCATTCTTAACTTATCAACAGGATAAGTTATCATCTAATCAGAAACGTGACATGCTTCTCATCATTTTAGATGTTTTTTGGAGACGTCTGTTTAAAACACACTGGTAAAATGTTTCTCAGCGTGTTTAAGACCCATTTTCGGAGGACAACTCAATATCAGCCCCAACAACTTCTTTCAAAAATAAGACTTCTTCTTTGCATCTACTTTTCGTATCATGATCAATGCCTCATAAGTGGATTATCTTCTTCATACAGGTTATAACCATAAAAAAGCAATTACTGTGGCCAATTTTTTTGAACGTTACTCAACGTCCGGAACATCAATCAAACAATAAAAAGAGGTGTGGTGGCGGTGTGACTACGCTTGTAAACGTGGACTGAAGTCCATCTTCGTTTGAGTGTTTCAAGTTTTCAAATGACTTTATCGACTTTCTAACTCTAGGGTTCGTCTAGAACATTCGAATGAATACAAATATGTTTATTTTACCAATATCTAAGTGACTTCACACTGCACACCATCTGCGCTATCTGTTTTCGCTGATGAATTCACTGAGTTCGCTGTTACCGCCACCGGAGATTCACTTCCAGTTGTACGTGGTGATTTCAATTAATGTGACCGTAGTTTCCTTACGTCACTAGGCCACCAAAATGAAGTAGATTTTCCTGTTTGTTTGTATGCTCATTTGGACTCCGTTTTCAATAATAATGTGGGTATATATGTGACTCGTAAACGCGCTACATTATCTAGCTCGGATCACTGTATAATTCGTGTTCTACCTAAAGTACATGGAAAGCATGGGAAAAGTACACTCTAACATCAAATCAAGAAAGTCAAATATAGGAATTACTCAGAAGAAAAGATCTGAAATCCGAAACACATGTTTCATACGACTAACTGGGAATTACTTACAGATGACTCACTGGAGATCACCACTGATGTTATCACTCTGTTTTGACATTTGTTGTCCTACTGGTCTGACAAACCTAGAGATTAAACGTCTCAATTATATGTTTACTCAAAAACGCTTGTCTTGCAAAAACTCTCCAAGTATGTGGAAGCTCTTTAAAGAACTTACAGGTGACAGGCACATTGGAAGCGATAACCAGCTGAATGTCAGTCATCTGATGTAATGCTATCTTCAACCAAAGGTTTATAGAATAGCTGCCTTCCTAGATTCACTGAAGCTGATGTCCGAAGATGTCTCCGGTCACTTACTTTATCCCCATGTTTAGGATCTGGTGGTATCCCAAACCTCCTTTTTTAAAAATGTGCTGACGTCGTATGTTATCCATTCACGACTATCTTTAACAGATCCTTCTTATCTAATCTCATACCCAAAAATGTGGAGAGAGATGAAGATAACCCCTGTATTCAAGAAAGTAACTGGTGATAAGAATGTGAAATTTAGATCTATTGCAATAACTTCACCCTTCCTCAAAATAATGGAAAAACTATTAATACTGCCACTTCAGCTTACAATAAGAGAGCACATTGCTCCGTATCACTTTGCTTACAGATGCAAAAGAAGCACCCTAGATGCCGCTGATGCTCTGCATCATAATATAGTGTTCAACTTAGAAAAGGGTAATAACTATGTTCGATGCGCTATTCTGGACTACACTTCAGCTTTTGATTCTATACCAAGACAACGTTACACTACCAATTTAATCAGCGTCAACAATGATAGCTGGATAGCCAATTGGCCGTGTTCCTATCACTACGGAAAGGAAGAGTACACTGTACTTGGAGGGAAGTGTTCAGGGTGTATACTTTCTCATGAACGTGTACCACAAGTAGCCATTCTTTCACCTCTTCTCTTCTCGTTTCATCTGCTTGATCTGCCATCTTCCACAGAAAACACTTCTGTGAAATATGCGGATGATCTCACTGTATGTACGCCCATCTCTTCCTCTTTACATCTCATAGAAGTGTGTAGTGGCATTGAACAATAACCGCACAATCCACAAAGCTGAACACGAGACTACTCAGAAAATAGATATTCAATATTTAACGCGGATAAATACCTAACAATGAAGAAGGCGCGACCAATGAATTGGATGGATTAGAGTTGGTCGTATGGCATGGCTCGGCCATGCAGGCGTGGTCCATCTGAATGTTACTTTATATCTTCTATTCATATTAAATATATTGTTCTTTCTCTAGCTTAACCTTGTTCTACATCATGTATTGGTAATTGATACGATACAGTGAGTTGGTGTAGTCGATGGTGTGACTTCCACGTAAGATCTTATGGATTAGGCAGTTATATCATGACAAATCTACAATTTTAGGATTAGGTCTATTATTAGAGCAGTACTAATATAATAGTAGACCATAGTTCTACATTGGTGAGCCCAACTAAAGAAACGCAACCTATTATTGTTAATCCTTATTTCCACCTTAACCTTCTCAATCGGTTTCTATTTTTGTAAACCCAGTATTCTAATAGTCCTTTGATTAATGGTCACATATATTATCGTAGTGTTATATCTATTAGTTCACATAAGTTACTAGCTCAATCGATAATAAAATTTGATCATCTATATCAACTAATTAGCTTTGATGGTTCGTTAACAAGCTTTAATAGCATTTACATGCTTCAGCGACATAGACTTGTTTAGACATCAAGCTCTAGCAAATATAACCTGTAAATAGCGTAAATATACATTGACTAGCAATGCAATCAAGGACTAAATAGTTATCTGGATCTAATTCTCAGTGTTCCTTCACTTAACACCTCATCCTGTTTTAAACTACGCACTATCCTGTAATATCTTTTTTTCCGACCACTGCCTGCCTAATTTCAAATTCTCGAGTTCCATTGCCAAACAACAAGGATGACACTTCTTTAAAAACATACGGTGAGTTTTAGTCATAAGTTTTCTGCAATCATAAGGTCATTTTAGATGGCTCGTTCAATGGTGACCGCACAATTATCTGGATTCATTCGGTTGTTCTGATCCGAGCGAGTGGCAAAGACGTCAACAGCATCAAGCACCCTGGAATTGATTGCCATACTGCATGTTTTATTCTGGATACTTTTGGATCATTACTACTCAGGAATGGCATTATATATGTCGTCCACTGAATAATCTAATTTTCAAAAATAACACAGGCGAGTTCAACTATTTTACTTAATGATTTTTTTTACTTAACATGTGTATGTTTTCCGGTTCCTTTTGCTATATATTTGTAAGTGTCCCTAGGCTAAATGCAGTAACTTCTTATGGAATGTTTATAACACATCATATTCCTGCCTGAAGTTTCTTAAGCAGTCTAAACTTTAAAATTATTTTCTGGTCATGTTCATTATTTTCAAATTGTCATATATGTCAACAACCTGCATGTTAACCTGGCCCATACATGCGTTGCACTATATCTTCATGTCTTCTAAATTAAGAAATCATTTGAATCACCTTTAACATTTATCGATAAACCCATAGTCGTTGTTGCTAATCGTATTTGGGTTTATGGATTAGTTTATCATATTAGCAGCCTAAAATGCGAACATAGTTCAGATAATAAGATTAAAAATTTAGGTACTATCAACTACACTAGTAAAGTAACTAAATCCTCAGGTAGCTGTTTGCTAAACAGACGTTTAAAGTCAAAACTCAGCCTACTAAAAGTAACACTAAACGAATATTTCTGAATTGAAATTTATAATTTAATTAGGCGTCTCAGATTATGTAAAGTTACAAATTTCTGATAATTTTGAATCACCTAAAGCAACAATACCTATTTTTCCACTGGCTAATCCTCAATCAACACTATAACTAGTTAAACATAGTAGTTTCAGGATATCGTCATAAAGCATTGTCATGACTTGACAATCACGTAATATGATTGATAAAATTAATGGAACTATTAACATAACCGTTCAGCAAATCGACTTAAAATTATCACTAGTGTTGTTTTTCTTTTATCTTCATTCACTACAGATGATTACAGTATGTTTCTTTATCAGTTGCTCATTCAGCAAATATCTCAAAACCCTGTCAGTCTAATTGGAGGTTTAGCGACACAATAATGCATGCAAATAATCAGTATAAGCAGTCGAGCAAACCTCCTGCAAACTGAAAACATCAATGTCGAATTTACCCCAACACTGACTAAGGTTCAAGCCATTATCATAGACATGTGTTGGGAGTGTGCTCTCCTTGGTTACAACTTGTGTTCTTCCTGATAATCACATGAGCATCTCTCACTGTTAATCATCTTGTAAAAGCTTATTTAGCCGAATACATCCTGCAGCACCACATCACCTAGTAATATGACACATAGGCCTAACTGATTTCAATAACCTATAACCACTATATCTCAATTAAATCGTATTCCGACTTATGATAAACTGCATACTTGCAACCAACTTGTATGCCTAATCAGCCAGCAAGTATAAATATAAATAAATAGTCTGCCGCAGATCAGAACATTGAGTCCAGAGCATGTCTCTTACGAATACACTCATGTTTAACGATTTGTCCCTAGCTATCTGTCCAAAATTCATATAATTATCACTCATATATTTAAATTTTATTTTGATGACCATTCATGTGTATTAGTAGTATTACTAAATTCTATCACGGTCAAGTAAAAATGAGGTTGAGAAAATCTCCCCGTAACTAAATAAACCGTATCAAACTAACTGGAACACTAGTTGGAATTCTTCTCCACGGTATACTTTTGTTCCTTCAGTTAGCCTACTAATACAGATGCAATTGGAATTCAACTCATATGGACAACTTACCGGCATAATCGTTATTTGATTTCATAATTTAAACCAAAACTAATACCAATATTAACATTTCTACAATATTCATCACTTTAATATTTCTAAACACAAAATACTTACTACTTATACGTTAAGTTACTAACCAACGGCTATTAACACGCATCGTTTTATTATTATTATTGTAACCCCATTTTTTATAGCTCAAATAATCTTCACCCAAATTTTCATTTCAAGCGTTTTAAGCATGAAGGCAGATATTTTAAAATTATTACATGTATTTCCCGACCAGATGCTGCCGCTTTCTTTTTGATTTATCTTTCAGCTTACCAATACCCGGAGGATTCTTCCTAGTCTTGGTAACCTTCAACGCACGACGATCCCATCCAATTCGGTATCGAACCAACATCACGTTGATTCTGGTGGGAGAGTAGTGTAGTGGCATTGAACAATAACCGCACAATCCACAAAGCTGAACACGAGACTACTCAGAAAATAGATATTCAATATTTAACGCGGATAAATACCTAACAATGAAGAAGGCGCGACCAATGAATTGGATGGATTAGAGTTGGTCGTATGGCATGGCTCGGCCATGCAGGCGTGGTCCATCTGAATGTTACTTTATATCTTCTATTCATATTAAATATATTGTTCTTTCTCTAGCTTAACCTTGTTCTACATCATGTATTGGTAATTGATACGATACAGTGAGTTGGTGTAGTCGATGGTGTGACTTCTACGTAAGATCTTATGGATTAGGCAGTTATATCATGACAAATCTACAATTTTAGGATTAGGTCTATTATTAGAGCAGTACTAATATCATAGTAGAACATAGTTCTACAAATGAATGGGTTTTTGTCTCGTATTGACTGTTGGTCTGTTGGTAGTGGTCTTATACTTATACTTAGTCCGTCTAAATGTCAAGTTGTTAGGTTAAGGGTGAGACATGAACGGCATCTAAACAGCATTTTGAGATCCCATAGTGCTTGTGCTATTAGAGATTCTTTGATTAACACATTGTCGAAGGTCAATCATCTTTGTGGTACCATTTCCTCTGATCTCTCTTGGTTTTATCACGTTTTATTGTTATCGAAGAAGGTTTTCCGTCTGACTTATAACATAAAGAGATTACATGTTCTTGTGATCGCTCGTCGTTTGCTCTTACAATTTGTCAATTCTTGCATATTACCTATTATTCTTTACTGTTCTCCATTATTCTTCCCCGAGCTTTTGAGCAAAGGCTTTGCTGTGTTTTGAAGAGTGTTGAAGGCAGTTAGCAAGTTGTGTGGTGAATCTCTCGAGGTCATAATTAACATGGATTTGTATAGACCTGGCAGTTGAGAAACTCTTGTTTTGGCTTGACGAAGAGAGGCTGCATAACGGAATAGGCTTCTAGGGTTAGAGGCGAATTTGTCCATAAGCTTTGTTTGGTACTGAAGCCTGTCTTCTCTTATAGCCTTCGTGCATGTGTTCCTGATATGTTTGTATTGCCTGTACGCTCCATCGTTATTAGTTCGTTTGTATTCCGCCCAACAGTGCCGTTTGCGGCTTAGGAGGCGAAGGGTACGGTTTTTGATTACTGTAGGTGGCTTGTAGCTTTTGGGAACCGTTTGAGGAACTGAATGGTTTGTAGCACATAAGAGCGTGTGCAGTAAGAAGTCCCAATGACCATCCACATTGATTTGAGGGTGAACATCCCAAACCACCTGTTGTAGATAGTCATGTAGAGCTGGCACATTCAGCCGTTTAAAATTCCAACGCAAATTATTGTTGGGATACCTTAGCTTAGTTTTGATAACAAAACTGAAGGCTATGACGGCATGATCGCTTTTTCCCAGAGGAGCCAGGATTGAGAGGTTGTCGACTAGGAATTCTTCGTTAGTGAATACACAGTCTATGATTTGGCACCATGTGTCCCAACACTCCCTGACACGTTAAAGTTATTGCTTCTTTGATCCCTTTTCAATTGTACTCTATCGTAGTTCCTTCTTCTTCGAGGAGCTCTTAAAAGACACATACCCGTTATTGACAGTTATCTTGAATTCATTGAGTTTGTTAGTATCTCAAAAGAGGCCTATACTGAACATTTGTTATGTTGTCTTATAAACTGTTCAGTGCTCCTTTGGCTCCGGTTTCATCTTGGCAATCACAAGATGATGATCTAAAACTGTGTCGACTGTCCTCCTAGTTCTGCCATCTTCCATTGACCTTGTGAATGTATTTGGTTACAATGACGAGTAATATGTTTCTCTGTATTGCTGCCAGGTTCAATTCATATATGTACGTTTGTGTGTATATATTGCACTGCCTACAACCCATTCGTCGAATATACAAAAATTTGCGAATCTCTCCCCATTTTTGTTTCTTCCCCCCAGTTCATGTCGTCTCATAATGTCTTCATATCGACCATGCCGTTTAAATCTCCCATCAAGATGATGAGGTCTTTCAATGGGTGCTTTACTATGATCGATTGCAGAGTTGCTTTTATCGCCGTCGTTTCTGTCCTCGATGGATTCATAAATTGTAATAATATTCATTACCAATCACTTCTATTTTGTTTAGAAGAATGCTTCACTGATCCAGTATCCATGAGATTCCTATCCTACATTTGACATCAGGAATTGAAAATCAGTATTCACAACTTCGTACTGACTATTTTCACCCTCATAACACAAATGATACTGAAAGACTATATCAAGAACACATAGGTTGTTCAAGCTTCTTGATAGACCAATTGATTCGTTCTTCCCAAGCTACATCTTGACCTCGCCACTTATCCGCTTATCAATCTGGACTGCCTTTGCATGACCGTATGTGTCTCTGGCGTACTTTTGTTCTCAACATGAGCACTGAAATGCTCTTTGTAGAACCCAAACCAAGGTTTTGACTGAAGGATAACTGTCTAGGTAGTCCACACACGTGCTATTGCGCAGTTGAATGCAAAACAAGGTGATTGGGCAAATGATGGTTCTAGTTTTCATTATACATATAATTGTATATTATTACCTAATCAAATATTACCACCCAGTTATTTAACCAATAACTCTTGAATTAGTGATTGAATCTAAACTACAATAAATGAAGAAGTTGATAAAGGATGTAAGAAAATTAACAAGCGCAACAATCAAATGTTATTCTATGGTTCCTGGATAGATCACGTAGAGATTAATTAGAAAGATAATATTTGGTTGCTTTATAACACAGAGTGTTTCCAATACTGGAGGAGTGCTTCTATTCACAATCGAAATCGCATAATTACAGTTAATTCAAGCAACACAATCAAGGAAGGAACAAATCAATATGGCTACTGCCAAGACCAAGCATCAACTGAAACAACCTAAAGGCACCTCGAGAAGAAACATGAAAACTCGGTGAAGGCGTAATTAAAATAAAAACTATAATAAAACACGAAGATATCCATCTGAAATGAAGACAAAAGGATAAAAACATGTACAAATGAAGGAATTATTAGGAACAAATTAAAAATCTATACAAGAAGGGATTTTCACACACAAAACCTTTGAAATAGATCTTACACGCTTGATGAAATCAAGCTGACTCACTCATCTTCCCTAATGCGTGTCACTTCTCGCCTCGCTTTCTCTACTTCGTTCCTCCAGTTGTCTGTCCGAATCAATGAGTGTTTGAAATATACGTATTCAGAATTCATCTTCCTATTTGGCTTGTCTTCATCCGTTATTCCCGAAAGCGAACCTGTAATTTTGGTTATCTGTGCATGGTTCAATAATAAACTTGATCAACACTTCGTATTCGCCTTCCAATTAACAGACCGTGAGAGCGTTACCTAATGACGATTATCGAGACGAACTGAATACGAAGTTTAAGGACTATACTGAATACCAAACACAACAGAATTGGTGATCATAACGTGCGAATAATTGATATATTGGTGCAGTTTAGTAAATCCGTTACATCTTATAAGGTCAGTAAGAAAATAAGCAAGACGAGTAAGAAATCTGGTGAAGTTGGGTGAACAACTGGTCGGATATGTGACACTTATAACGATTGAATAATCAGTTTAGACATGGAGAGGATCGATTTTAGGGGGAAACTAAATAGATTACATTAGAGTTAGTGATAAAGAGTAACCGTTGCAGAGATTCTGAAGGCGATGTAGGCAGTACCAGATTTACACACGTTCTCACGTCTTAATTACACAAGTCAGAACAACTGTTGCTTAAGGTCTGCCCTCTCTTTGAACTATGTTTTCAGCGTCTTTTACAAGTCGATTGAAATATTTTTGATACCCACAATCATCGCACTACACATGTCACAAATAAAAATATCTGCTTTCTCAGTATTTTAATAAGACTTCCCAACCAAAGTCTTCCATCGTACTTCCTGTTGTCATCGTTTCTTCATCCACTGACAATTGGTCAAGAGTTCTAGGGACCATAGACGTTCGCTATCAAATCGACTTTTGTGTGTCATCGACACTCATGTCAGTCGCCGATTCGTTAGATTCCAGGGATAGTCTTGTGCATTCAGGTTTGAGCAGATAGGAATACAGATAATCTCCGACTCGCAAACAAAAATACTCAACACTCATTGGAATAAAATGTCATCATCGCTCTGCGACGGATTAGAGCACCTCACTGAGTTTTACCCGACATGAGAATTCGTAATTTACGACTCAACCATCTGATTTCGGTCCAAATTGTTTTTAGAAGCCTGTAAATTCGGAAGTCACATCGAAATGTTTGAACTTGAGACAGAGAGTTTTTGAACATTGATTTTGGGTATACGTTAGACCATATTTACAAAATATACTGGAAGAACAAGTGGCTGTTTTATATCTCAAGTTGATTTATAGAAATGTGTTCGTATGATAAGAGTTGAAGCTACCTTAAGGAAGTTTTGGTCTTACTATTTTGCAGATGGGTGTGCGAAGTAAATTTTATAGACTGATTACTCATATCTATGACTCTGTGACTGACTTTATTCAAGTATTTATATCTGCTCACATGATTACCACTGATAAGCTTTGAGATGGTTACACGGTCATTGCTCATATTCAAAGCCAAGTCAGTATATCAAATGCTCCAAGGAAGCAAATTTTGTGCTTTAGAGTCACTATTAATTGGTGACAACTCATTATTAATGCCCTACACACCATGAGATTAACATATTTGAATAAAACTCGCAGTTGCTGAGAAGTTTATGAATTTATTCATTGTAAATGTGTCATCAGTAATTATTAGATTTAACTTATATTGTGGTGGACCAAAAAGTATAATGACCAAAAATCAGTGATAAAGTTATTACGTCCAATATTAATGTAACAATAATAATTTATGAATTAACAACACAAAGTAAAAGTTCAGGGACGTTACTTAAATCGGCTAGTTGTTGCGTATTCTGTTGAGTTCTGGTCCCATAAATCCACAATTATAAATGCGTAATAATTCCACAGAGGTAAATATGACGCCAACAAGTTTCTTTGACGTAGGATATAATGGAACTGACACAGCAGTCTGAAATGAGGATAATATCCAGTTTAGAACGCAATTGACTCGGTAACGAGCGAGAATAGAACAATGGGTATGTGCGTAGTAGTGTATTTGCGAACCACCGAAAGTATGTCACGCTATGTTAGAATTACAACGGAAAAAGTCTTCAAGGTCATTTACTTAAACAACAGGTACAATCATTTAATAATAAATGTACATGCGGTGAGAAATTGACAAAATAAATACAAATAATATTAAAAACTATTTACAATATAAGCTTGTTAGAGTTATCTTCACATAGCTCCCCCCAGAGTGTCCGGAGGTAACACTGGTTATAATAACGACAACAAAAAATGTGGGAATATGATATATATGTATATAAAAAAAAATAATATTTACAGTTATAACCAACAAAAATGTGGAGATGCGTATGATATGCATATTAGTGAGATATACCGTGTGTTATCGTGTGAAAAAAAATAATAACAGTGATGTCACAGAATAACAAACACAAAAAAAATGAATATACTGTTATTTAATGTCTTGTTCAGCTAACAATGATAATAATGTGTAAAACTGTTAATGACCCACACACGCACAAACAAAATTGAACTGTTTATTTTTGTGTATAACGAATAAATAATTACATAGAGTTTACCCGTTTATTATTGTAACAAAATTTTTTTTTTAATAAAAAAAAGTTACAAAACGAGTAATTGTGGGAAAATGTGATTAATCATATACACTGTTAAAAAAAATTTTTTTTAGATGAGATTGATAGTGTAGGTCCTCGATAATTGTTTGCTTTGATTGTTTTAGTTTGTTTTTTTTATGTGGCAAAATGTACGTAACGCTTTGGTTTTTTTATAAGTCTCCCAGAACGTGTTAAACAAGAGGGTGTAGTGCTAAGTTTTTCCTCCTCCTCTTGTTTCTTAGCAATTGATGGAAGTGATTGTTTGTTCGTAGCATTATCTTCTGTATCTTGAGGGACTTCGTAGAAAGCTGGTTTTATTCGGTCTATAGAAATTGACTCATGGTTACCATTTTTGTTAATAATGAAATATTTGTCAGTGCGTTTTATTGCTTTATAAGGGCCTTCATATGGTAGTGTCAGTGGCTTTCTTACCGCGTCTACGCGAACAAAAACAAATTTGCACGTTTCTAAATGTTTATCAAGATGGACTCGGTTGTTGTATTCTCGAGGTGGTATTGCTCTGATGCTCTGCATCATTTGTAGTAATCTGCTTACAAAGCGAGAAGGATCTCCTGGTGTTGTGGGTTCATTCTTGACCAGTTGTCCTGGTAACGTTAATGTCGTGCCATAGACTAGTTCAGCGGCCGTGCATCCGATGTCTTCCTTTACTGACGAGCGAATCCCAAGGAGTACAAGTGGTAAAGCATCGCTCCATTTTGAAGGGTCCGGTTGTGCCATCATAAAGCTTTTTAGTTGGCGATGGAATCTTTCAACCATGCCATTAGCTGCCGGATGATAAGCTGTCGTTTTAACATGATTTACTCCAAGAAGTTTAGTGAACTCGTTAAATAGGACGGATTGGAATTGGGGACCGCGATCTGTTGTGATTGTTGATGGTACGCCAAAGTTGGATATCCAGCGGTCGAGGAAAACTGAAGCCACTGTCTCTGCCGATGTGTCTTTAATGGGGCATGCTATGGCCCATCTTGTGAACCTATCTATTGCGGTGAGGATATGTGTAAAAGAGTTTGATGGTGGCAGAGGCCCAACTAAATCTAAATGCACGTGCTGGAAGCGTTTGTCAGGGATAGGGAACTTCCCAATTGGACTGTAGGTGTGTTTTTGAGTCTTACTGCGTTGGCACTAGAGACAGCTACGTGTCCAACGTTTAACATCCGAGTTGATTTTAGGCCACACAAAACGTTCGGTAATGAGCTTTGTTGTTGCTCTGATGCCTGGATGTGAAAGACCATGCAAATGCTGAAATATTTTTCGTCGGCAAGCATGTGGGACAAACGGACGATTGTTGCCTGTTGAAGTGTCGCACATGATGAATTCGTCTGAAAGGGGAATAGGTACAGGTTTGAGGTCTAGGCTAGACTTTTCTTTGCAGGCTTTTAATTCTGCATCGTCTGCTTGTAATTTAGCTAAGGTTTCAAGGCTGATGTCATGATTGAGTACCATCGTATTGATATCCCTCCTAGATAGTGCATCTGCAACAATGTTCATGTGGCCTTTGATAAACCTGATGTCTGTGGTAAATTGGGAGATATAATCAAGTTGTCTTGCTTCTCGTGGAGAGTGTTTGTCATACGATGTGCTAAAAGAATGGCAAAGAGGTTTGTGATCTGTCATAATGATGAAATCACGACCCTGTAGCAAAAAATTGAAATGTTTTACTGCTAAATACATAGCTAAGAGTTCGCGTCCAAAAGTACTATAACGTTCTTGTGCTGGTGATAATCTCTTGGAGAAAAAGGCAATGGGAGTAATCGCGTTGTTTACCCGCTGTTGTAATACTGCCCCGACGGCTTTTTGCGAAGCATCCGTGCATAGGATCAACAGTGTTGTGGGGTCAGTATTTAGGTGTTGGAGCATGGTAGCATTAGCAATCATGGATTTAGCTTTTTCAAATGCTACTTTGGCATCGGAAGGTAACTTGAATATTTGGTTCTTTTCTTTCTTGGTACCTGATTTATCGTTTTTCAGTAAATCTGTCAATGGCTGTAGTACATCGGCACAATTTGGTAGAAATCGTCGATAAAAATTACATGTTCCAAGAAAACGACGTAGTGATTTTACTGAGGTTGGTTCGGGATAGCTGGAGATAGCTTTGACTTTTTCTTCAAGCGGTTTAATTCCTTGGGAATCAATTTGGTGTCCCAGGAATTCCAGAGATGAGGCGCCAAATATACACTTCGAAGGGTTGATTACAACACCATAACTTTTGAAACGCTCAAAAAGCGTGTGTAAGTGCTGAACATGTTCTTCAGTGGAAGAACTAGCGATTAAAACATCGTCGATATAGACAAATACGAAATCCAAACCTCTAGTTACTTCGTCCATAAATATCTGGAAGGTTTGAGCGGCGTTTTTTAGTCCGAAAGGCATCCTCCAGAATTCAAACAAGCCAAAAGGTGTGATTACGGCTGTTTTCTCGATATCCTCAGGTGCCATCGGTATTTGATGGTATGCTCGGACTAGATCTAACTTTGAAAAAATCTGTTTTCCATGTAGATTTAAAGAAAAATCATGCAGGTGAGGTATCGGATACCGGTCTGGGATAGTCTGGTTATTCAAACGGCGGTAATCTCCACATGGGCGCCAGTCTTAATCTTTCTTGGGAACCATATGCAGCGGCGAGGCCCAAGGACTGTTAGATTGTCTGATTATCCCAAGTTGCATCATATGTTCGAATTCTCTCTTAGCGAACTGCAACTTGTTTGGAGGGAGTCTTCTCGCCCTGGCGCGAATAGGTGGTCCTGTAGTAGTAATACTGTGTTGGACATGATGTGTGGAGCATTCGTTTTGGTAATCAGCTCTGGTTATACTTTCATACTTCGACAGGATATCGGTGAAAATTTTGTTTTCAGGTCTTAACATACGGACTCCATGAACTTCGTAACTGGAGATAGTGTTGCCACTGACCTGTAAGCTTGTGTTTTTGTCGATTAGTTTCTTTTTTGCCATATCTACAAGTAGGTTGTAAGCACTGAGAAAATCGGCCCCGATAATGGGTTGTTTGATTTCAGCTACGATGAAAACCCATGTGAAACGTCTCCGGAGACCGAGATCTAAGATAAGTGATTGTTCACCATAAGTTTTAATGACTGTGTTATTGGCTGCGACTAGAGACAATTTAGTAGTCGTTGAGAGAGGTGTAATGGGATAATGCTGATTTCGGCTCCCGTATCGACCAAAAAATCTGAGCCCGAAATTCGATCCCTGACATGAAATAGACAGCTCGGGTAATGGCCAGAAACAGGCGCCGCCATCACTGTCTGGCCGGGCCGTTTCCCTGATTCTCTGTGTCAGACGCAGAAAATGTGCACGGTCGTGTACAACGCCGTGCTTTGCTGCCGTATTTTTGGTGGTACCAACAAACATCAGATGTTCGCTTCGGTGACCGAGACCGTTGTCTAGAAAAAGATCTTCGTCTGGAGGGAGATCTCGATTGTCTAGCTTGGATAGTTGCTATGGTTGATCGCAGAGACGCCAGCTGGCTCGTTAATTGTGTTAACTGCTTTTGAAAAGAGGCTAAACAGATAATATATGTTGGTCCAGGTGGTTGCAATGAGTTCACACAGTGATTGTCGTGGTATACTTCCATCATTTTATCTGCCATGTCGGCTGAGTCATCAAGTGCGACGAAGTTCCCTGAAACACTGAGAATTTGTCGAACGCTGTGTGGTAATCTTTGAAACCACATTTGCTTTAGGAGGGCTTCGTCTAGCTTATATGGACCAGCGAGTTGTTTCATGTGGCGGAGAAGTTGCGACGGTCTTTTATCACCCAAGTCACAAGATGTTAACAATTGTTGTAGCCTTTTCTCATCTGAGACCGTGGTGCGTTGAATAACTGCTGCTTTTATCTTATCATATGGTTCAGATTCTGGCACGTGATCGATTAAATCACCAACTTCAGCGGCAATCTCAATAGGAAGTGCACCGACTACGTATGCATACTTCGATGCCTGGGATCTTATGCCTCTAGCCATGAATAAAGCTTCAATTTGAGCAAACCAGACTCTGGGATTATTATTACAGTACGTTGGTAATCTTAACTCTGAGATAGCGTTGATCGAGTTTAAAGCATTATCCTCTGGTTGTGGAGAGTTTAGAAGGTTGGTCGGTGAACTATCAATATCAATAAGTTTACCCGGAGAGTTCATAATGACAAAAACAAAAAATGGTGTCGTGCCAGGTAATAATAATAAAAAAAATATGTAGATATATAAGGTAAATGTCCATAAAAAAATAATAGAGGCTCACCAAATAATTGTGGTGGACCAAAAAGTATAATGACCAAAAATCAGTGATAAAGTTATTACGTCCAATATTAATGTAACAATAATAATTTATGAATTAACAACACAAAGTAAAAGTTCAGGGACGTTACTTAAATCGGCTAGTTGTTGCGTATTCTGTTGAGTTCTGGTCCCATAAATCCACAATTATAAATGCGTAATAATTCCACAGAGGTAAATATGACGCCAACAAGTTTCTTTGACGTAGGATATAATGGAACTGACACAGCAGTCTGAAATGAGGATAATATCCAGTTTAGAACGCAATTGACTCGGTAACGAGCGAGAATAGAACAATGGGTATGTGCGTAGTAGTGTATTTGCGAACCACCGAAAGTATGTCACGCTATGTTAGAATTACAACGGAAAAAGTCTTCAAGGTCATTTACTTAAACAACAGGTACAATCATTTAATAATAAATGTACATGCGGTGAGAAATTGACAAAATAAATACAAATAATATTAAAAACTATTTACAATATAAGCTTGTTAGAGTTATCTCCACAATATATACATTATATTAGACGAATTTGTTTAGTATGTTTTCAGGGGTGTGAACGAGTCCGGACTCGAACTAGTGATTCAGTAAAATATATCTGCGGCACCCACCATCACATTGCTATAAAACACGATGTCTTAATCTCACTGTTACGTTTGTCTTACATTGTCCCTACTCGTTCCCTTTCTACTCTTTTGTATATTGTCTTATGCTACTTATTTACATTCAGTAGACAGTTGTATTCCCAACAACGCAAGTTGTACTGTAATATTCTGAAATGTCCACATATACTTATAACGTTTATTGTACTTATCATTGTATTTATCATTATAATTACTGTATTTTAATCGCTGTAGCGGTTATCCACAGTTTTTTGCATTTGTTTAAACGCAACAGTTTCCATATTGTTTGTTCTTGGTTCGGGTTTCGGTTGTTCGTGAACTGTTATCAAGTTTAGACACAGCTATCAGCTGTCCTTTGTACTATCGTATGTTATAATTATTCTTTATGTTACTGTTACAAGAAGCCTTTTTATTTTCATACTTGAAAGACGCGTTTAAGCGCCCCAGACACCTCACAAGTTGAGGTTTGTAACTAAATTTTGTTTATTATTCAATAAAGAACCTCTATTGTAGACAGATCGTTGTTCTGGAAACTTCGGTTTTGCGTGTATCTCAATCGGGTGACTTGGATGCTTCGATACATCTAACAGTTCCCAACTTTGGTACTAATTTATGTGGATACTTGGTGTAACGAATATTGGTCGGAATTCGGTTTGGCTAACTTGTCCCAACAATGTCGAGGACGAGAAAAATGAAGTACGACGGCGACAGTTCCGAAGATACAGAGGACTCAAGTGCTGAAAATACTGTTCCTTCAGTTCCTAAGGTGAACTCACTCTTCTTTAAATCTTGTTTTTGATAATGTTAAACCAAACCTCAAAGATAGCTGCCCTGTAGGAGATAACTATGTAGAAACTGGGTGTAGAATAAAAGATAAAGCATTTTTTGGGGGAAGAGAGGTAGAGATGATTAAATTGGATATTCGAGAGATTCAACTTCGTAAACGATTGTCGGAATTATCACGAAAACCTTTAGACAAAGTGAGAAAATCGAGGGAGACCTCCTAGTTTTCTGGGTCTCGATCTAAAGGTATAACTTCCGTGGCTACTGTTAGTCACCGATATACTAATGCGGCTATGTTAGGTGGTCATGATTTACGCACTAACCACTCTCCTATGGCATCTTTAGTCGATGGTGATGTACGCTCACTCATAGTAGAAGCAGTTGTTGTTGAGGCTGACGACTCCAGGGTTCATCAAGGTTCACCGTCAGTTTGTTCTTTTGGATCTAACACCGCCTGATTCAAGAAGTAACCGACTTAAAGACACCTTTGATTCTGTATCTAAAGTGACAGACGCGAATCTAATGTATTTAGAACAAGTTATTTCACCACCAGCTGTTGACGATGAGTACCTTCTAAAAACTGCCAACGATTTTCATGTCGATACAGTTGTGAATATTAACCTTAGGTGTATTTCTCCTGACAAATTTTTTTTCAACAGATAGTGGCGAGTTAATGTCATCGAAAACATCTGTTATGTGCTCTGCCGAACCAGATTTCCCTGTTTCTGACGTAAACAATAATGCTGACTCTGCGATACTACCACATGAGTCTTCCATTAGTGTCAAAGCAACAACAACCGAGTTCTCTGCAAATACGAAACTTATATCTCCTGTAGTGGCATCTGCTGAGAGTTCTATTGACATCAAGTGTGAAACAGAGTCAGAAAGATGGTTGTTTTATTCAGTCTGCTGATGACGATAAGAAGTTTAAGACAACTACATCCGTGTCCCCTTTAGTTGGGTTAGAGAAGGAGATAAAACATCTATTACCACACTTTAAGGATAGTAGAGTAGCTAAAGAAATGATTCATCGGAACATAGAATGGCATCATAATACACCCTACGCGAGTCATCGTGGAGTATGGGAAAGATTAATAGGAAGCATACGTGGAATTTTGAGCGCAGTATCTAGCGAGTAAACTATGTCCTACGAGACACTCACCACCTATTTGACTGAAGTAAAAAGAATACTTATTGATAGACCACTCTTACAGACCCCGACCGTTGTTGCTACCTTGACTTTGTGGTCGGGCTTGCCTATCGTGATGATCCAACCGCGCTATACTGGCTGGAACAACTGTTCCTCAAGGTCCTACCATGTCAGACAGGTCGGTTGAAGAGAGGTAAGACTAAGAGCAACAAACCCTAGGTCCGAAGGCGAAGTCGTACTGCTGACTGTACAGAGGTGTGACAGCAGTAAGTTGTTTCCTTCAGACAGTCAGCATGACAGCGATGCTGCCTTCGCACAAGTAAGGGTTGGTTTAGAAGAGGTCGACCCCAAAAATGCACACCTCGCCTTATCCCACGGATATCCGTCTCCGGCGGTAAGGTCTCAACAAGTACGGAGCTAAAACAAAAATTACCCATGTAAAGGATGTGTGTGACCGACATCAAGCAGTTATCTTGGGCACTGCAGTCACTAAAACCACCTCTAATCCAATTTCCTTTTCAGGTACCTCCAGAACAACCCTTCCACGGTGTGGGCAACCGGGAAGTGATAACCGCCCTCATACTTCTAACAGCACTCAAGACCACTGTATTCATAATCAACCTCCCTCTTCAATTCCTATTATTCCTCCTACATCGACTTTCAACTCTATATTTCCTCTCTCGGCTTCCACCTCAAGTGTCACCGTAGCCAACGATTCTAGTGCGCAAAACACTGTCCCAGGTCTACTGAAACCTCGCTCCAAACTACACATTGGAGCCTTCAACGTACGCACCCTATGTCAAATCGGTCAGCAGGCTTCCTTGGCTAAAACCCTAGAGTCTCATACCATTGATGTATGCTGTGTCTCCGAAACACACATACAGGATTCCAGTGTGGTCATTCACTTGACCTCACCTCGGCAAGACGGAGAGCCAACGAGATACACCCTCCGTGTATCTGGTGACCCGACCGCCAGCTCTCGTGGACCGGCAGGTGTAGGCATAGCACTAAGCATGAGGGCGGAACAAGCACTGTTTGAGTAGATCCCCGATAAGTCTTTTATGTGCTGTTCGGCTAAACGGCTCCGTAAGAACTCGGAAGGATAGGGACACACGTCGTTGCCTTTTCGTCGTTTCTGCCTACGCTCCCACTGACTGCAGCTCAAATGATGTGAAAGATGAATTTTACAGAATGCTTTCTGAACTTCTTCAGAAAGCTAAACGTTCAGACATAGTACTCATAGGGGGTGACTTTAATGCTCAGATAGGTAGTTTAAACCAAACAGAAAGGCATTTAGGTGGATATTTTAGCATTCCGGCACAGCGAACAGATAATGGTGATCGTCTGCTGCAACTGTGCTCAGACAATCACTTATTTTTAGTAAACACAAATTTAAGGCAGAAGGAGAGACATCGTCTAACATGGCGACCCCCTACACCAAACCAACGATGGACTAAAATAGACCATATTGCCATCAGTCATCGTTGGAGAGGGTCGGTAGAAGATTGTCGCTCATTCTGGAGTACCTGCTTGGACTTCGACCATGCCCTAATACGGGCACGCATCTGCTTGCGCCTCACTGGACGCAAAAAAGCCACATTAAAAAGACTCGTTAGAACTGAGTTGAGTAACGAGAAAACCAAAAGTAGGTTCCGGGAACAACTGAGGTCACAATTAGGTAGTTCTGAAGACGAGGCTGACCCAGATGTTGCTTGGAAAGCTATACAAGCAGCTGTGGAAACAGCAGTGACATCTATTAGCGACTTAAACCACAGAGCTGCAAAGAACCAGTGGATTTCTTCAAAGTCTATCACACTGATGGATTCTCGCAAACTCGTCCCATCAGGTTCTGAACATCATGATGGGCGTAAACAAATCAGATCTAGGTTAAGAAAAAGTCTAAGGAACGACCGTGAGCAGTGGTGAGCAACAAAAGCAAAAGAGATGGAAAAGGCGGCGACTATAGGGAACACAAGACAGCTTTACAGACTAATAAAGGAAACTGGAATTAATAAGTCAAGTGTAAGTGAGATTATTTCGAAAAAACGACGATACTCACATCTGCTCCCAGTCCAGACGTTTAGAACGATGGACGGAACATTTCAGAGAACAGTTCAGCTGGCCTTCATCTACTCTACAACTACCCTCAATCCCCAGACAGTGTGAATGGAACATTGAAGTAGGTCCCACTACTCTAGCTGAAGTTTAGAAGGATATAGTAAATCTAAAACGAGGAAGGGCAGCTGGTCCAAATAGATTGGCTCCAGAGGTCTTTAAGGATGGTGGTCCAATTTTAGCGATTAAGTTGACCAATATTTTAGCTAAGATCTGGGAGTTGGACGTCATTCCATCTGACTGGTCACAATCACTTATCGTCCCAATATATAAGAAAGGGTCAAAATCATCCTGTGACAATCATAGAGGGATTAGTTTAACTAATATAATATCTAAAATACTAGTCTCGATAATTATCAGACGCCTAACTAAGACCCGTGAACTGCAAACACGAGAAAACCAAGCTGATTCCAGACCTGGTCGTGGCTGCATCGACCACATATTCACCATTAGTCAGGTTCTAGAACATAGGCATACTTATCGGCGTCCGATAATGGTGGTCTTTCTTGACTTAAAGAAAGTATTTGACTTCGTTAACCGCGAGATTCTGTGGCAGTGTATGTCATTGAAAGGTTGACCTCAGAAGTACATAAACCTTATGAAGGCTCTGTACTCGAGCACTACCAGTCGAGTTAGAGCTTATGGCGAATAGTGAGATTAGACGCAGGGTATTCAGTCAGTCAGTCAGCTACAACGTAGGACCAGGCACATATGTGCACCGGTCCAGGTTGCCATACCGCATCAGCACAACAAGATGAACACCGGATTCATAGCAGTGGTTATGTCAGAGGTGGTAATATATAAGAGAAAGATTGCATATAGAGATATAATACAAGAAGAAAGAATTGGTTCGTAGAAACAAAGATATGAAGCGATTTTAATCTCTTAGTTTAAGGGTAGACAGGGGGTGTATACACCGACGTCATTGTGATCGATTCTCAGCCATGTCACCAAGAGTCTACAACCATTGGTTACGATAGACACGCGGACCCAACCAAGTAGTCTGTATCTCCAAACATGGCTCAGACTAGAAATTAGTGACATCGAGCACTGATGCCACGTTTTGGTTTGGCCACCCTTAACTTTCATCCAACCATCTCCAATACCAGATAGCAATGCACGTCGTGGTAATCGGTGTTCAGGCATACGTAACACGTGGCCCAACCATCTCAGTCGATGAAGATTCACAACCTCATCAACTGATTTACCATCATTCCCTAATTCCCTGCGTCTAACCTCACTATTACTTACCCGGTGATCCCAGCAGACGCCAGCAATATTTCTAAGGCATCTGTGGTCAAATGATGGTAAATCAGTCGATGAGGTTGTGAATCTTCATCGACTGAGATGGTTGGGCCACGTGTTACGTATGCCTGAACACCGATTACCATGACGTGCAATGCTATCTGGTATTGGAGATGGTTGGAAGAAAGTTAAGGGTGGCCAAACCAAAACGTGGCATCAGTGCTCGATGTCACTAATTTCTAGTCTGAGCCATGTTTGGAGATACAGACTACTTGGTTGGGTCCGCGTGTCTATCGTAACCAATGGTTGTAGACTCTTGGTGACATGGCTGAGAATCGATCACAATGACGTCGGTGTATACACCCCCTGTCTACCCTTAAACTAAGAGATTAAAATCGCTTCATATCTTTGTTTCTACGAACCAATTCTTTCTTCTTGTATTATATCTCTATATGCAATCTTTCTCCTATATATTACCACCTTTGACCTAACCACTCCTATGAATCCAGTGTTCATCTTGCTGTGCTAATGAGGTATGGCAACCTGGGCCGATGCATACATGTGCCTGGTCCTACGTTGTAGCTGACTGACTGACTGACTCTTACAGACGCGAACAAAATGGACACAAAGAAGACGAGGTTTTCAAGTTGGCGATCTAGTCTTGATTATTGGAAACACTTATCCTTGAAATAACTGGCCTAAAGGCCTAGTGGTAAGTTTTGACCCAGGAGGGATGGTCTAGTGAGACAAGCGAACGTCGAAAGGTACAATTTTTAGAGACACGTAAAATTTGTTGATTAGGAGCGGACGACCGAAGAGTAAAGGATAAAGAAACTTTTCAGAGTGACTGTGGCTAGATTAAATTGTACTATTGTGACCTCTCAATGTTTTACGTTAATACCTATCAGCGAAAGTAAGGAAAGACATGCTGTCTTTGGGGGGCGGTGTTAAGTTGGTCTTAAATTGTTCCTAATCGTTCCCTTTCTACTCTTTTGTATATTGTCTTATGCTACTTATTTACATTCAGTAGACAGTTGTATTCCCAACAACGCAAGTTGTACTGTAATATTCTGAAATGTCCATATATACTTATAACGTTTATTGTACTTATCATTGTATTTATCATTATAATTACTGTATTTTAATCGCTGTAGCGGTTATCCACAGTTTTTTGCATTTGTTTAAACGCAACAGTTTCCATATTGTTTGTTCTTGGTTCGGGTTTCGGTTGTTCGTGAACTGTTATCAAGTTTAGACACAGCTATCAGCTGTCCTTTGTACTATCGTATGTTATAATTATTCTTTATGTTACTGTTACAAGAAGCCTTTTTATTTTCATACTTGAAAGACGCGTTTAAGCGCCCCAGACACCTCACAAGTTGAGGTTTGTAACTAAATTTTGTTTATTATTCAATAAAGAATCGCTATTGTAGACAAATCGTTGTTTTGGAAACTTCGGTTTTGCGCGTATCTCAATCGGGTGACTTGGATGCTTCGATAGATCTAACACTCATTTTCTTATCAAGTTTGCATGGTTGCGGTCCCCATATTGTAATAGAACACTGTTAGAAAGTATGATAGGGTGAGAATCAACAACGTTTCCATGGTCACTGCTTTCAACTTATTTGTGTACTTGTACAGATAGTAGAATGATATCTCGACAGAAAACTAAGTTGTGACTACTATTATGTATTGTTGAGGGTATGAACTCACTATAATAAGCAGTGCGTCGTCAGTATCGTTAGAAATCCATCATCACAAAGAATGAACCGTAATAGTATTCTACTTTGTATCAAGGCAATTTGAATAACATATCATGACCGGCGCACATTATTTGAGAATTGATCTGAATATTCTATTTTGAGTCTGAGATTAAGGGAGGGCATAATGGGTTATTGAAAGGTAAGAAAATTATTCTGTTCAATGAGACTATGGTTCTCTGTGCCGAAAGTCTATTTACAATTGAATTTGCGTTGATTGGTATTGAGTTTGAATATGAAGTAATTAAGTGTGGAATAGCTATTAATGTCTATCGATGTTGTGTAACTTAAAGGATACTAGAGAATTGTTTGGTTTAGACATGGGATTGTTTTTAACCCCAATCTGAATGATGTATCGATTGGACTCATAGCCAGGGTGACTATCCGCTCGTTATAGTTCAGCAGTAAATGGTGTGTTACCTAAGAGTCGTTGTTATGCAAAGTTGAAGACTACGTGTAATATAATCGTAGGTTCAGCAGTGGAATAAATAAATTTCTTGTGTTCAGTCAAGTCTTTCTATCACGTCTACTCACATCAGAGTTATAGCGAACGCGTTTTGTGGCGATCAAATGGAGTCTATTCAATTGAGATAGGCAATATTTTTTCGACAAGTCGCCTATTGTCTGTAGGTGCTGGTGGATCGACCAATTTTGTTGGTCTTCACGGTATATATACAAGGATTTATTTACTATAAAAGAACTGGTTTATTACTGTTAAGTTCTGTTTATCACTAGTGTTCACCTATAAGTTATATTCTGCCAACAAATCTTTTTTTTATCATATTTGTAATTTGACGAAATTAATTATGCTAGACAAAGTTGAATCATGTTTCCATTACAAAAATAAAATACGGCCATTCATAAGAACCTTAAGTGCATTTGGCAGTTAGGGCACAATAATGATTGGAAGGAACTGTGAATTACTTTATACATAAGGATACTTGCCACGTATGTGTTAAAAACCTTCATTTCTCTATTACTCTGCATGGATTTGCTGTAAGCGCTCGTTTGCAGTGATCACAAATAGTGGAATTCGTTATACTGACTAGTGGCACATGAAGCAGACTGATATGCATTCTTGCAGTCCTGTTGTGGTGTTTGAATGAACTAATGATACCTTTGTACTGGTTGAATGCTTGATTTCGAATTCTAAATACAATACATTCGTTTGTGCCAGTGTCTTCTTAATTCAATTGCGTTAATCCTGGAATTCCTAGTTCATACGATAATTCGAATACCATAGTGGCGTCGCGATGGAGCCTGCAATGAAAAGTTAGATATCCATTTAACTCCTGAAGCTTTTGAGGATTACTTGGAAAGGTTCGAAATCTGGAGCATGACCAAGAAAGATGTTAAAGGTGATAAAATTGTGGCGCATTTTCTGACATTCATTGGAAGAGAAGCGTACAGCTTTTTAAAAACTTTGGCATATCCAGAAAAACCTATCTCACTCCCTTATGCAACTCTTAAAGAGCTATTATTAAGTCATGTAAAATGCACCAGTTTTGAATGCCGTGAAAGGGCGAAGTTTCATAAGATGGTTCGTCAAAATGATCAAAAGGCTCGGGTATTCATCCTTGAATTACAGAAACAAGCTGCCAAGTGTAATTTCGGTGATCAACTTCGTGTGCAACTGAGAGATCGATTAATTGCAGGAATTAACATACCGAGTTTGGAAAGAGAGCTGTTAGGAATGCCAAACTGTTCCTTTCAAGATGCTAGAACTGCATGTATTCACTACGAAGCAGTCAATGAACTTGATATCCAGTCGATGAAGATTTCTAATACTTTGCTTAGTCGTCGTGATGAACTACAATCTCAGGGTCAATCAAATTTGCGTTCATTTAACAGTGATTCCTATTCTCGTGTAAATATAAAAGGTGTTCCAACGAGGAATTACAAAGCAAATCACAAAGGTGAGATGAAGTTTGGTAAATGTTTATCATGTGGAAAGTTTCATGCTCGCAATTCATATGTATTTCGTAATGATAAATATTTTAAATGTTGTAAGGTAGGACACATTCAGTCAGTATGCAAAGCTACTGTCCATTTTGCTTCAAGCTGTACTAAATCTTGTAATTCAAATTTCAATAATTCGGATGTTTTTAGTGATCTTTTGTTTTTGTCTACTATTTCGAAAGGTAATGCTCATATTCAGAAGCGACTATATACATTGCTTGGTTCATTTCATGACTTTATTCTGGACACAGGCAGTATAGAGTCCATTATTTCACTCAAGAACTTGAAAGCTTTAGATCCTAACGTTGTTGTACGACCCACTGAATTATCAATACTGGGGATTACTGGACACAGACTGCCCATACGAGGATCTTGTGAATTGCTAATCACAGATGATAATTCTTCATACCTACCTTGTGAATTTTTAGTTAGCGAAACAGAACTGTCAATATTGGGTTTAAAGAATTTGAAAAGGCTTAAGGTGGAGTTGTCCTTATTAGTTTCTCAAGAAAATTCTGATTCTTTACTTAAAGATTTGATAGCTATGTGTGTTAAGTGCAGTGGAGGTATGAAAATTAAGCCTATAAAACTTCAAGTACAGGGTGATCCAGTCTTTCTTAAAAGGCGAATAATTCCTTATGGTCTTCGAAAAGCAGTACATAAGACATTAAACGACTTGTGTGCGAAAGGCATAATTGAACCAAGTCAGTCTTCAGCATGGGGTACTCCTATTGTTACACCACTGAAGTCGGACGGCAAGATCCCTAGAATTTGTGGTGACTATAGATTAACTCTGAATTCCCGTTTGTTGAAGCAAACGTGCACGACGGTAGAAGCTGAAGATATTCTAGATCCACTTCATGGTTCTAAAGTGTTCTCAAAAGTTGACCTAAAAGATGCTTATCTTCAAATTCCTTTAGATGAATCTTCATCTATATTGACGACAATTAACACTCCTTTTGGTCTGTTCAAATACAACTTCCTTCCATTTGGTCTAAGTTGTTCTCCAGCCACATTTCAGGAAGTTATGAATAAAGTGGTTAGTGATCTTGAAGGTGTTGAAGTTTATCAAGATGATCTCATTGTTCATGGTTCTAATAAGGTAGTTCATGACCACAGACTTATTGCTTTATTGCATCGTTTAATTGAGAAAAATATAACAGTGAATCCAAATAAGTGTTCATTTTGTGTATCTAGTTTTGAATGCCTTGGATACCTAGTTGATGGTAATGGTTTTAGACCAGATATGAAACGACTAGCTTCACTGACTAATGCACCGTCTCCGAAAAATCTTACAGAATTACGTTCACTAGTGGGTGCTCTTCAATACTATTCCCGTTTTATGCCCAATTTTTCTTGTCATGAAAATTGTTTATTTAATATTTTAACATCCAATTCATTCAAATGGAGTGAGGAACAAGAGTCATGCTTACGAAGTCTGCTGAAGTTTCTTCAAAGTGAAGCTGTTCTACGAACGTACTCCCCTAATGTACATTCTGTGCTTATTACTGATGCATTACTTGTGGGAATTGGTGCAGTTTTGGAGCAAGAAGGTAGACCAGTTATTTGTGTTTCACGCAAACTTACTGTTACTGAACAAGGTTATTCACAGACTCAGCGAGAAGCATTAGCTGTGCTTTGGGCTGTTAAAAAACTTCATAAATATTTATTCGGAAAGAAATTCACTATTGTTACTGGTCTCGAAGCTTTAAAGTTTATTTATCATCCTGAAAAATCCTTAGCACGTTCCTCAGCAGCTATGGTTCAGCGATGGAGTATTGCTTTGAGTGCATATGACTATACGGTTCAGCACAGAAGTGCCAAACAGATTCAACATGTTGATTACATTTCTCGACAGTCATTACAAGATAAACCTATTAATACTTCCGATTGCTTGTTAGTGCAACCTTTACCACTGAGACGTTCAGACCTCATTGGAGAAACGCGTAGATATTTTTGATGTATACTCAGTGCTATAAGGAAAGGTTGGAATGCTAATTTGAAACGTAGTTTTCCTATCTATTTTTCAAAGCAGGATAAGCTATATACTACTCCTGATGGTGTTCTGTGTTTAAATGATCATGTTGTCATTCCTCTTTCATTGCGTAGATCTGTTCTTGAAGATCTTCATAGTGGTCATTTAGGTGTTGAGAAAATGAAGTCCTTGGCAAGGCTCACATGCTGGTGGCCAGAGATAAATGCAGATATATGTCGTACGGCGAACAATTGTGAGAAATTTCATCAGTTGAAAAATCAGCCTTTGAAGTGAACTACATGGCCAGTATCGTCTGAGGCCTGGCAGAGGATTTATGCTGACTATTGTGAACCATTTCTTAGTAAATACTACGCACTGGAAGTCATTGATTCTTTTTCAAAGTGGCCTGGAGTTTTTTTTACAACTTCATCAAATTCTGATTTCACAATACAAGCATTAAGAAAGGTGTTTAGTCGAGAAGGGGTTCACATAGTGTTGGTGACTGATAATGGCTCACATTTTGCTGCAGATACAGTCACTACCTGGTTGAACGGTATAAGGTGCAAACATCTGTTCACTGCTCCCAGACATCCGTGTTCTAATGGTCAGGCAGAGAATTTTGTTAGGACATTAAAGACTGCTATTGATTCTATAGCCGCCTCAACATTTAATGAGCTGGAGGTTAAGTTTGCAATGTTGAATTATTAGCCTTTAGCAGCACTTAACACACACAGCTATCAACTCTTAAGTCAAAGCATTGGACTCTTTTGTGAAGCTGATAAAACCAGCCACACTTTGATTCCTTCTAAATACTAAGCTTTAAATGAAACAGTTGACCGCATACTACACTTGTCAACAATAAAATCATTGAAAGAACCATAACCAGTCTAGATAACACCAAGTTAACAAAAGTTCCCTACCCAACATTTACTAAACAGTAAATGATCAAGTAACGAAGAATGAAAATGACTGATTATGTATTATGTGCTCAGACAGATCAGTTTAAAATAATGAACGCTGTAAATTCCAAATGATATTTTCCAATAGTGAGACTTTATTCAAATGAACATTCACAACGCATTAATTATTGTTTGCAATGATTACAAAATCACGTATAAAACATAGTACTAAATCAAGAAGAAAATAATGTAGAACCCTTGTGAAATAGTGCAGTTTCGAATACATGAAAATATCAAAAACCATGTTAGATATTTTTATCAAGAAGATTACATTAGTTATTTTGTGAATGCGCATAAGTAAATGAATAGTTCCTTTAAAGAAATTGTCCAAATTATTGAAATGAATAATGAAGTCTAGAATATTCTAATGAATGACAAATTAAAAACATCGTGGTCAGAATAATAAAAACAAGATATAAAGCGTTTCTGAAAATCAATTTTCGCTTTTCTTTTTCTTACACAACCATCTCCAAATAACGCAACCGATACGTAGAATAAAGAAGAAAAAGTGCAGAAGTACCACAATAAATAAGTACAGAAGTAAATTGTTCCGGTTATTCTCTTTGTTTATATGAGTTGTCATATTCTGAAGAAAAACAAAACAGTAGGATTTATTACTAAATACCAAATAGTTACCGAGTGTTGGTCAGTTTCTTCGGTAGTTTCTTTCAAGTTTTCATTAACCTGAACTTCGGTGATTGCCAAAGTTGTTTCAATGTGCTTGATTGGTGTTGGTGTGCTCAAATCGCTGACATCCGGGCCCTCCTGAATAAACGAAACAGTAGCATTCATCACTGAACATCAGATATTATTCAATTAATTTGATAATCATTATTCACCATTGTCAGTAGGGAGTCCAACAAACAGTTACACAATTTGCATTTGTACAATCATTTAGAACATCTACCGATTTTACGATCGATGTGATAAGTACACACTATCCTACAACTAATTGACGACCCACTTGTGTGATGAAATTTGTGTTCCGTATGTCACATCGAACTACAATCCGAATGTGAATCAATAAGTTTATGATTGACGGCTTTATTGAAGCAATTCATCCAGATTGCATATTTCTCAGCAGAAATCCTTGTTCTCAACTTCAGCAATGGGAGTCTACGAATTCTCACTAAATAATAAGACACATTACGCAGTTTCTTCACTCAAACTGGTTTCATCAGTATTTCGTAACAATCCACATAAATACACGGTTTCATATTGGATTTCTGAAATAACCGCACATTCAGTTAGCTGAAAACTTATTATTACGTTTTCGATCATTAGTGTTAAGCAACGCTTCGATCCATTGTTCACTGTTTCCATGGTAAGAAAGCTCTGCGCTCATATCTGATTACATATCGTCATCGTATACAAAGCTTTAATTTAGTCACTGAGGTAAGAATACAAGTTAGTTCCTATTCGTAGCACTAAAATGTTCTTCCGAGTAAATCTGTTTATTCGGATTGTGGAATGTGGTGATAGTGAAAACGACCTGTGAAATTTACCAAGTACTTACCTCAACTCGGCAATCATTTACTTTAAGTTGATGTGTACTCTGATCATTACTATCGATGCACTTCTTAGCTTTTTCACACCAAATACATAAATTATCCACTGTTGATGTGAGTCGGCACTTTTCAATCCAGTCGTATTTTCCACAAACTCCTATGAAAAGAATCAAGCGATTTCAATTCAAGTCATCAGACAAAAGAAAAGAGAGTTACAGAACATGTAAATATAGCTCAATGATATGACGATGATTTCGGAAATAATTAACTATTTCGTTCACTGGGAAATTGTCATCACGATGGATAATGCAATATTCAGTACGCTTTCACTTTCACTCACATTTCACGACAGCATGTTTGAATTGAACGAAACTGCTTTGAATGTCGAGTGTGAACGATGAATTTCGAAAGACGAATTTGGTGGATTTCAATAGCTGATTACATTCAGACATGTACACACGATGCTGTCACTGGGCTCAAGAAAGCGTACTGCATTGAATGTTTGATAGTAGTGTTTTTTCATGATATCAGGTTTGTGATTGAAGTCAATGCAAGAAAGTCAGTTGTTCTTGGATTGAATATCAATTTCAATTATGTTGATTCGGTCGAACAAAAGAAGATGAGTGACATCGTCTTTCCAATCACCATCTTGAAAAGATTTCAGTCGACAAATTATGATTAAATATATGTCTTAGTATGTGGCCGCATTCTGATCTGTGTGTTCCCAGACTATACTGTAGACCAGATGGACGAATGAAAATTCACCGATGGCAAACGTCATACTGTATTCGATGGATATCAAAGGTGATCTGCTAATTACATCACGGAATGATACTCTCAGTTGTCGAAATGTTTTTTCAATAGTCTACCACATAGTGAACTGAAAATCGTTTGTAGTTACTCAATGTACATATTCACGAGAAAAAACAAATTTTCGTACTGTGAAATTAATTCCCAAATTGACTATGACAGACTGTAATTTGAAAACGTGACTAGTCTTAACCCTCAATTTATCGGATGTTTGCGAAAAAGCAGTGATTTTGGAAATTTAACAATAGTTTTCAAAGTAATCGCAATTACATGGAATGTTTCCGCAATTTCAATGCCTTCCGAAATTTCGACATCACATGTATGGAAATAAAAAAACAGACGCTTCTTCGCCAGTGCACAATCAAATAACTGACACTCAATGTGTTTCGAAACTAATATCACCTCATATATGGTCTTGTGACTATGTGTTTAAGTAAATTTCATCAAAGTGAAGACTTTATTATTAGTTCGAAATTCGTCCGTAATCACCTTTAATAATCAACAATGGATCGAAGCTTAGTTAAAAACAGTAAGTTTAACGTCATTTGAGACGAACGCTCAAATATCCTTCAATAGCTGGCTGAAATTAAGTGTGAAATTTTAGATTTATTGAAACAAAAGTTATGTATTCAAATGAGAAAATAGTTAATGCTGATCAAATAAGGTTTAACATACTCCCGATGATTTCAAACTCCACTAACGTGCCACTTTTGATCAATTCCGTAGGAATAAAAATTTCCAATTGTCTTATATTATCGCCGTTTTCTTGGGTAAAAAAGACGCTTGAAATGTTAATTTCTTTTTTAAGTAAAACAAAATGTTTGCACCATGCAAGGAGCAGTCAAAATACGAAACCAAAACATTTCTCATTACGGATAGGATGGTGATCATTCAACATACTCAAAGATTACAATTTGCATCTCTCTGTTTTTTGAAAGTGACCAACTTTCAACCATTAAATTATAAACGAAATCTTTAAATTTCTGAGTTACTTAATGAAGAAATCATTTCAACACTTTCGAAGAATACGTTTAACTCATCAAGCAAATTTCCACATATTTAATTACAAATAGGTAACATAAAAATTACAAACCAAAGAAGAATGATGACTAGCAGTAAAATCGTTGACACGCGTTACATTTTATAAAGGACTTGTCAGCTAGATTCACTTGCATCTAAGATTTGATGTTCACTCTTAGACTGGAATCCAGCAACAATGGATTCATGCGTTGTCCCGTTATACACATTGCTACTCAATCCAGATACTCACTGGATTGCACAATTGGCGAAAATTTATTTTAATTCTTATTGTTAATTGAATATTTCAAATGATATTTAGGACTGCTATTGATTCCACTTCTAGTCACCAACCCTCTTTGCCTACAGTGCTTGTGACTTAATGCGACATCGAGACAGAATTCACAGGATGCACAGATATCAATAAGAGACTGAGCAATCGCAGTCCGAATCACCAGGTTCACGAATCAAACAAACATTACAAAAATAAAAATGATCTTCACTGTTTAAAGACTCGGTAATCCATTTCAACCGACCAACATATACAACATGGTCAAACACTAAGTGCATTTTCTCACATTCAATCATGAAACATTGTATCTCACCTAATCACGTGTCAGTTCTAAATACCACGGCCGTATTTCTGTTTCATACAAAACACACTTCCTTTTACATTTTGTGGTGAAGTGACTGAAGTCTGAGAGTGTGGCCGTTGTACTTTGAGTGTGTGAGCAAATGAGTGGATATTTTGTCTGATTAATACTGTCATTCATACATCCCTGTATCGTTCAGTCAATTCGTAACTATAGGTGAGAGACATCTCAAAATAGGCATCCATACTTTTGTGATCTAGACATTCATAAACCTTGGTTATTTTACTCGAGTTATCTGGTTGAATGAGCCTCATCATACACATGACTGATGATGTAGGTCACCGTGCATCAAAATTTTAACAACATTCGTTTAAATGTTTCTTACTTTCTCCACACCAACCTATATGCCTGATATTCGGCTGAAAAAAACTTTTGTCGATTTTCTCAGCAATCTGAAAAAACGTATTTGAATCCTGGATGAAAATTTATCAACATACAACCTTCTATATCAAATACAATTAGCCATTAAACTAATGTGTCATCACTCCGATTGTCTTATTCGAAGACACCCAACCACACTTGCGTTAGACATGCTGATATTCCCAGTTTTGTTAAAAGTATGTTCCATGTAGTCTACATGGATATTCTGAACTACTACAATTGTCAACTTCAGTCAAGTTTGATGAACTGTCTATGCGTCGTGGAATGAGACGACACACTATGCGATGAGTATCTGAGTCAGTTGTGAGTAACTGCAAAGATGCTGCGCCCGGAATTTTCAACAGCGAGCGTTTCGAACAACCGATCTACAGAAGATGAAATGCAGATTGAAAGAATACGACTAATTCCACACAGTACTCTTACATACACAGTGTTTGATACTATTTGGCACGAAGCCATCATTGTTTCTTCTGGTAGCACTTCATATTTAGTTATTCACTGTTTCCAACAAGTGTTTGAATAGTAGTTGCCATTAAGTGATTAATAATAGTGTCAGATAGTATGTTTTCTTATTGCAAAATGATTGTAACTTTCTATGGTGTTCAATGTAACGTGATGTATCCAACAGTATTGATTGAAAAGGAAATAGTACAATAATCTGAATAACTTGAAACAAAATTATATATCCATTCAATCGTGCAACTTACGTGCTCAAAATACATAGATATCTTCCCACTTGGATATATCAGACAAGTTACGTTAGCTGCAGGAACTACAATTAAAAGATCATCGATACTTAGTATTCAACAGATGATTATTAGGCAAGTTATTTTCAAGTGTAACACTGTATATTCCTACTCACAAAATGATCAGAATTCACTGGATATTTAACGTGCTGTCTCAAACGCTTTGTTCAGCTGAATTCGTAATAAGTACATTCACGTGAAGTTCATGTGAATAAAAAGAGCATGCATCCTTCAGAACGAATATATAATGCACAGCTTCTGAAGCTGTATTACCATTGCACAAATCATCAAGCTTCTCATTAAGATCTGATAGTCGGGGAGGAATTCACATGTTTGCAATATTTTGTTTAATTACGCCTGAAACAATCGATTAAGCACACATGACATGGACTATGGAGTGTTCCTTTACGAATGGAACTTGGAAATTTAACTGGTTGCCGAACATGTGGTTATTTCAATCGATCAGGTTACTCTGACCATAGCGTTTATTTGCTGAAGATGAGAAACGAATAGCTCTGGATTTGTTGTTCCAACGTTTTTTTACTTTGGATGGAATGTCTATGCGATGAATGGATGTGTACGTGAATGTGTTGTGTGAAGAAATGGCTTTGCGACAAACACTCAACGCAATTCATTTATTTTGAAACATAGGCCTCAAGTCCCATTAAAGCCTGTAAACGAAAATGAATTTCTGCACTTGTTTTTTCAAAAGAGAAATGAGATTGTGACCTGATTCATTCATAGCAATCAATTGATTACTCGTCAAATTTAGTCTCTCTCTGTTCTTGTCAACTGTTCTTCTAGTCTCAACCAATGTACTCAATCTGTGATTGGATTTCACATATAACTCTACTTCCATTTCCCAGAAAAGTAACAAACTATTACATTGTCAGGTTCTAGGAAGAATCAAGTCGCACAAACTGTGAGTAATTACAATGAATGAAGATGTAAGTGTATAAATTCCCCTTGTGGTCAAACGATAATTCAATGTTGACTTACGTCCAGGATCTATTATGGATTCTTTGATAGACCATTTGGCAGCGATTAATTCCTCTACATTAATGAAAATCAAAATGGTTGTTGAAACGTCTGCCTAATGAATATCTATCTCTTTCAATACATATTTTTTTAACATGAACTGCCTTTGCATATAAGTTATCATCTTCTTTCCGAGATTAAAATGAGCCGGTGTAGTCAAATGTTCAAGAATCTGTTATGAGGAGGTTTTAAGGAATATTATGATCTCAACGATATGATTAACGTTTCAATTAAATCAACTGAGAGGAATATTTCACTTCCATCAAATTTGTTCTAGGAGCTTTCGACTGGGTGAGAGACCTTTAACATCTATTCGACAGTACCAATACAGAATTATTTTGTGAGATTTTGCAATTCATCAATTCTGTAAACTGACAGAAATGAATGTATGTAACCTTGATTTTGTGAGTGTACTTTTTCGGGTAATCCATCTTCTACTAGAGGAATATTCATGATCGGTCACTGATCAGTTTTCTCAGTATGTGCCTGTATTCAAAGTTCATAATCATACGAATATGATTGCAAAGATAGAGTTGAAAACTCGATGATCAACAGACAGAAACTCAGAGGTATTAATATTTTGTGTATCCGACAAGTGCCAGAAAAGTGTTGGATGATATTAAATATAATTTAACAATTCATAGACTTCAATAATCTAAACTGCCTTCCTTCACAACATCGTTTATTGTTACATATGTGATCAATGTAATTCGTTTAGTCTATAAAGAAGCATCGCGTAGATGAGATATATACTACATCATAGTTTTGATAAATTGTAGAGTAGGTAATTTATACTCTAGCAATTACATCACTTCGTTCATCATTTCCATTCAATTAATGTTTATTTATTTTGACATGAATTTTTGTTTTCTAAGACATTTTTACTTGACAATAATCAACACCTATTGTAAACACACGTTTTCGTACGAAAATCACACAAAGAAAACCATCACTGTGTACTGGTCAGCTCTTGTGTAATAATCCAGTTAAATACAGAATCATTTATGCAAAATAATTGTGATAAAAGGAAACAAAACAAACTATAACTGAATAATATAAGAACTCACGCGTCTCCAAGACCTTAAATTCACTAATCTTTCCGCCTAAACCAGAAAATCTAATCCGTCCGAGTCGTGATTCCGCATCTATAAGTATTTCACCTGTATTTGATAAACGAAAATATGCAATTTGGTTGATAATTTTTCATTGAATGAATTAAAGATTTTGAAATTATCGATAGGTTTAAATGATTTGCATAAACTGAATTTGGTTTGGCATACGACGTCAAACTATTGACAATTTGGCCAAGAAACGATATCCAAAGAAGTTCGCAAGTCAAAAAAGCATAAAATTGATTCACTGAGGAAATCGAATCAACTTTGATTCATGAAATGAAATGTGATCAAGAAAACGCATTAAATAAAACAAGAACAAATATTGATGCAGAAAGGAGAGCATATCAGTTTCAATTCGATTTATAGGAAATGCTACATGGTTTTGTTCTTTCACAAGTGTTTTAGTTAATTTCTCCAAGAATTTATGACTGATTTTAGACTGAACATCGTGAATGAAGTTATTGAGTTTAATACATAATACAATATTAAAATCCATAACAATTTTGTCATAACCAAGGGATTCTATTTTAAGTTTACAGATAAGTTCCTTGGTGCATTCAATTTGGGATTTTGTGACACGTCGAAGATTTTGTAAGGAAGGAGGTATTTTACAAACACGGATAGCTTTAATAATATGACAAGGAAAACAGCTATCATTAAGGCAACGTGACGGAAACTTTAATCTTTTTATTTCTCTCGATATACTGCATCAATATTTGTTCTTGGTTTATTTAAATTCATAAAGGGAACCAATTGCATGAAAACTCATTAACAATTTTAGTTCGAAGAAAATTATTCACTTACGATCATACAGAACATTAAAAGATTTGACGGGATGCTCGAAATATTCAAATGGGAATTGTGGTACAACTGTCTAAAAAGATGCAAACATATGCATAAGCAACCTCACTAAAAAAATATAGTCAACTCACTCTATCACCTTTAAATTCATTGAAAATGCCTTTCACAACAGGGTGAGGCTGATCAAATCTAACTCGCATTGAGTAAACATAGTGATGAGACTGAATATGTGAATTAGAATCTAACTGATTACTTACATATAGATATGAATTATTTTTGATAATTTCGAGATTATATGTCGCCATTTCACGTTTTTCACATATGTTTTGACAGTTGAAGAATTCGTAAAGAAAGACGACAATCAGGCAAAATGATAACGAAAGTTCGGAAGAAATTTTGTATCTAAAATGGTTTAAATGGAGAAGAGAACGTGATCTCATTTTAGTTCATATGATACACCCGTTTACTTTATGTGTTCATCTAACACTCACCTCATCTTCTCATTCAAATAATAAGCTATATTTTAATGGAACTTGTCAGGATTATATAGACATTTTGAGTGTTTGCTTGTTTTTCTTCTCATTCCATGATTCAAAGCAACCATTAAGAATAACGCATTTGAAAAATCATATGATCATTATTAACCAATCACGGTGGTGGATGAACTCATCGTTATTCAATATTCTTCTAGCTATTGAGAACATAGGCTAACATTTAACAACCATTGGTTGACATTCCTGACCCCTAGTGATGAAACCACACTTAGATTTGATTAACATTACATGAAAATAAGTGATTGGTCAATTTGTTGTTCAAATTGTGTGCACATAATAGTTTCCAAATTTATCGTGTAGAAATGAAACTGAATGTATTCAGTTATGTAGACTGAAGTCGCCAATGATTGTAATTAAAGAAAGACAATGCATTTCATTGAAAGTAAGCTGTAAGAAATCGAGAACGACTTCTTGATCGAGACACGGATTTGTAGTTACAATAGTGATTTTTATCTCAGTATTCCCTTCGATTGTCTCCACATACTAATTACGCTTGTATTAATTGTCATTGGTGTTAAAAGATATCAGTGAATTAGTGTGATAAGATTCTGCCAAAGGCATATTGTATTCACACTAACCGTAGAAGATTGTTGAAGTAATAAAATTGGACACTTTGTAGATGAATAACACTTTCAGCGAAACAAGTCAGGAATATTTCTGTCTGGGTGATATTTGAGAATAGTAATTCTCAATACAAAACAGGTTTATTGTTTCACATTAAAAGATGTCGGCAATGATCATAATGCTGCTTGCTCAAGTATCACAGTGTGTAGTTCCATAAATAATTGTTGCGTAATTTTCCGAATTCATCAACATCAAAATGGTTTTTAATTGTGCACAGTCCATTCAATTTCGCTTACCTGTATTTTATTATAAGAAGTAAACGTATATGCATATATAACAACGTAAATCAGTTATTGTGTTCAGGAAAAGTGTGATCTAGATTGTGAACTAATCAGTAGAGTGCTCCCTTGCAGCTACTTGTGTATTTTACATATTGTTGATAGCAAATGTCAGTACGTAATGTGACTAATTAGATGAAGAGACCAGATAATTTTGGGGTTGGGTAACATCACATCTCACAGTTTGGTAAATCTTGTATATAAATTCTTGTTCTTTACTGCTTTCTATTATCCTGTGACGGGCTTTTGAAAACAAGAATTCGTTGTATTGTGAAAAGTGTTGAAGACAGTTGTCAAGGTATGTGGCGACTCTTTTTAGGTGAGTAATACATATCTAATATCTTGCCAAAGCCCAACATGTGTTATTGTATTAGATACCAACCGTCCGTTTAATTAATCTCTTTCTCTTTGTATATCTTCTAATAGAACGATGCGTTAATACATTAGAATCCATATATGCAGGCAATGGTAAAATATGCTCTACAATACCTTACCTAGAAAATATACTCTGTGGCAAACAGGTTGTTTGAGTTGACCAAGTCAATATCTTGTATTCACACACATGTTTCTAACTAAAATAATGTACAGTATCTCAATCTTCTCAAAATGACATCTCATTCAATTCCAAGTAATTTATCTACACATCTTATATATGCAGTTATCAGTTTCTTCCACTTCTATTCCATGTTTCGTAAGAGAGACCTATTGAAATAACTTGTGCTGGGACTTCTACATTTTACCAAACACATGCTATTGAATTATGCCATTATTCATGATAACAGATCATCATCTTAACTTTTCAATATAATTCCACGATGACAGAGCAAAAGATTGTCATATTTTAAATGTAAAACACTACCGTTTGCGGATACATTACTGTCTACTTGACGCTATGCAGTTTCACAAAAATCATTGAAACAACTTAACGGTTACATGTGGTATACTTTAGTGATTTATATTAATCAAGAAAGAGATTATTCCATGTTAAGTGATTCCATCCTTCCCCAGTACATCTTCAATAAAGCCCAACAAATTCTTTGTACTTAATATGAATATGTGAATATTTTAACATCAAACCCAAAATAGCTCCGCCTTCCAATGGTAACCAGTCACGACAATTAATGGAAATGTAGAGAGTATTAAGTATTGATAAATGGGACTTGATATGACGTTTTACGTTCATTGTATTAACAGTATAAGCTCTACTGAGGTCAACTTGTATAATTTCAAATTTAGCCGTACTTAATCTTAATTTTATCATGAAATACTTGAATTGACCAGATGAACAAGCTGAACAAGAATAAAAAGTTTCCACCAAGTTTACATGTATTACTCACGTTACTACCTACATCAGCCTGTTACATCACGTGAAGAAGTATAGGTCGCCCATCAGCATTCTCCATCCAACTCTGTCCTGGTAGATGTTAATCGTTTTATGTCCGTTCCAATTCACGACGCAGTATGTTCTTTGGCTTTCCACTTTTTAGTTTCCTTCTAGGATTCCAGGTTTGCGCTTGCTTCGTGATGTAGTTTGATGATTTTCACGATATAAGTCCTACTCACTTCCAGTGTCTTTTCTTAATTTTCTCCTAAGCTGTAGGTTGGTTTACCCTTTACCACAGTAGGCTTGTGCTGAATTTATCCAACCAATAATCATTAAGTATCTTGCATAGGCGATTATTTATAAATACTTGGACTTCTTTTGATGATGATCGCAGTATTATAAGGAGTGTATAAAATTGAACGTCAAAAATTCTGAATGTAGATAAAATGTATAAAAACTGGTCGGGATATTATACAACGAGTTATGTTGACGTTGATTTGAACCAAAGTGTTTCTTTTTGACGTAAGAGAATTCTGGAGAACCAAAGATCCATTGGGATCTTTTGTATTTGCAAAGGCTTATTTTCTATTGATGTTAACTGATTTCACGAATGAACAACAACTCTTTATCTACATTCCAATCAATTTAGTTCGTACACGAAACACTTGATTAATGTTGACAGCAAGAAAGCTGAATTAGATCACTTTGTTAGAATACAGTGATTCTGTGTGCTGAAATGTTGATAAACGAGTACAAACGGAAAGTAACAAGACGTTAACAGAAGACTGTTGGCTCAGATTACTGTTCATCAGAATAAAAACAACATTAGTTTGCTCAATTTCCATAGGAATCCGAAAAGAAGTATTGGAATCATTGCCCACAGTGCGTGCTGTCTATCTCTAGACAATCTACACACATGAAATCTTACATCTCCTAAACCATTGCTAGTGATTTAGATGAGTTAACCTTATTTGTCTGAAGAAATACCGATGATTATACATTTTCTTGTTGCCTATCACCATATTCAATATCACTAACCAAAGTGCATTGCATCACATATATTGATCTTACTTTAAACAATGTCGCCTTCTAATAATGTGATTATGTGACTGACCATCACCTATGCAAGCAGAGCAAAGATGAATAAAACTTTGATTTTACAAAAGATTGCTACGTCTCTAACAACAAAATGAAGTGAAAACAAATATTTTGCCTGGTTGTTCAAAGAAGGTCTCGCTCCAGCTAGAAAAAGCTTTGCACAACTAACCATCCAGTTCTAAATCAGTTAAGTGGTCGTTTTCTTACAGAATAATCTAGTGTTTACGTTCCCATTTTATCAATCTATAGAACTCCCATCAGTAATCCCGACGCTTTTCGACTCGATTGGTTACTACGTCTCATGCATGATTTCCATAAGACTTTGGTCAATTATCTTGAACACAAAATCCACCTCATGTTTTGTGCATCGTTTTATGCCAATCACTGAGACAGATAAATTGATCTATACCCAATATTCTGGATAGATAAACTTCACTGTTGACCAAATGTATGTTTGAGTTGAATTTTGATTGAAGTTGGATACCATCATTATGTTAAAGTAATCAGATTTTACAGGATATTAAATGCATTTTAAAATATCATTTGGTATTGAAATTTCTCTTAATTTTAGGGCTGAATTGATATGAATCTCTCCTTATGAAAGCATTCTTAGTTGAGTATTTAGATCACCTAACAGCAATGTCTGTCCCGACAATTTTAATTTCATATATTTAACTGATGTTACTCATATCACTGAACTGTACACAGTGACAATCAACTACTACGTTGAGCGAATCACACCTGAACTCTAATAGGACAGAGATGTTCATATTTTCTGGTCAAAGCACTGTAATTTATGTCATATTGGCCTGGTAATTGAGTACTTATGGAATTTTGTCAATCACGTGTTCCACCTACAGTACTTAATATTCATTACATGTTCGAACAATTTCTGATAGATGTTTCAATTTGGCAATATTCACTAGTTTCATGCAATAGTAAACAAAAAACGTTAAATCCACTACGGTTTCCCGGAATAGCTAGCATAAAATCGCTCAAACCAATCTCATCCCTCCACAAAGATTTAAATGGCAGTATGGCCTTATCGTTGTCAACTCATTCCTTTTTTGACAATAGTCATAGGGCTATTGTAAGTAAACACATCGTTATGCGCTATTGTCAATAGATATAATTAACCGCCGACCAAATGCATGTTTTCGCTGAATATTAAATGAGGTTGATAAGAACAGTTGAGTAAAGTTGACCGAATTGTTCAAGAAATTAAACATTATTTAAGTTGTCTGTTGTTTGGTGTTGAAATGCAGTTTCGTGAATTAACAGAAGTGAAACATTTCTTACTGTTATACGTGTAAATATTCAACTTTTCGAAATGATTGAAAATTCTTCTATTATTAATTTCATTCTTGATACTGATTTTGTTTTTGGATCTGTATCCGTACTACTATTCTAGGTGTGTTCTTGTTGCCCCATTCGAACTCAAATATTCATTCACATGTCAGTTGATTGATATAGTGGCCAATTATCTGACTCACATTAGATTGTATGAATATTTGTTGTCAAAATATACATTCATGGCTATCCTTGTATACAAACACGAGAATGGATCTGGCATACATATATTTCATACAGTCATTGATCCAGACAAACGATCAGAGAAACAAAGGGACGAAAGTCAAAGACAGTGTTCATTTCAATATTTTTTGATTTCTTCCCGATGTTTTTACGATGATTTTATGTCAGTTTAGTTTGCATAGAAGTAAGTTCATATTGAAAGTTTCAAAATTAAGGAGCGAAGTATTGTCCATAGGCAATTATTGTCAAGATACACAGATCACTAGTTCAGTAGCTCATTGTAATGTGACTTTAGTTTATTCATTATCTTCAGCAATCAATACCGTTGATCATATGACACTGTCTGAGGAGCTGGTTAATTGAAGATTTTAACGAAGTTAAACTCATACAGATTGCAATTTAATTCCACTGCTGGTCACTGTTCATCTTCGCCCACAATGCTTGTGATTCAAGGCAACTTCGAGACAATCCTCTCAAGATGCACATATATCGATAAGAAATTGATCAATCGCAGTCCAACCCACCAGTGCCACGATTCAATCAAGCAATACAAACATGAAAATTATCTTTACTGTCTAAAAATTCAATCATACATTTCAACCGATCATCATATACCGCTTGACCAAACATTTAGTGCATTTTCTCACATTAAATCATAAAAAATTATATCCCACCTAATCACATACACCCAATTCTTGTCACAATTGATTGATCACTGGGTGGTGATCAATGTCATGCTTGTCTAGTCCTTATTAGTGCAGATCGAATGCTATCGATCATTTTGCAATGTGGCCACCAGTCTAGGTGACTCGACTCTGCGGGCACTATGTATTGAGATTTAGATGGTGGTTGGAGGTAGTCAACAGGAAACCCTGAACCCGGGTTTCGTGTTACTTGGCACTCGTCAGCAAGGTGTACCTGTAATCTTGAGGGACCTGTTGCTCCCTGGCGGATTCGATCACTGGGTGGTGATCAATGTCATGCTTGTCTTGATGGTGTTCAGGACTGTTTACTCCAACAATAAACTCAATCAGAGAAACCCCAAGGATTAACTGGCACGTTGGATCAACTAAACTTTAATCTATAAGTAAACATATCATTGTGGAATAGCCTATATTAGCCAGACGTAGCGCACTTTTGTTACAAGAACATCGAAGCAATGCCTTGTAAGAATATCAAGAAGAACTCGAAAAATCAATCCGACACAGAGTTCTCTAACACAGAGTGAATTCAGGTCACACCCATCGTGCAAAATACTGTTTGAAATTGCTAACAAAGTAGATCGGAATGGCTCAAAATAAGTTTGCTTGAGGAGTTTATGCATAGGCAATGCTATGGCAATTCACCATTCCAAATCCGAACTCTCTGTGCAGAGGAGTCACGTATATCCATAATTCTCCAATAGTCTAAGCTCACCATCGAATTTTACAAGTTAAAACTGATAATTATTACATTCTTCTCCTCCTGATCTTTTAAGTGGACAGGTTTCTCTATCTTTCCATCCATACATTATTGTTTTCAATTACTACCAGAACGATTACATCACGTAGGCTTTTGATGACTGTTCACTAATTTGACGCCTAATGCAACCTATTTTATTCAGCACTTGAAGACTTCCATTAAGTTGGAATATCACTCTTCCATTTAAATATTATTACTTGACATACTCGAAGATTTTTGATTATTCTTCTGACTGACCTCCACTTCAATATGCTTCATTATCTTTGATAATTGTGCAAAACTACCCCATTCTAACACAGTCTATTGCGTGCCTAATAAATCACTCATAAATACAATTGTACATCTTGACAAATCAATATCGTCGAGAAGAAAATTTCCTTCACAAAAACGTCTTCATTCGTTTTAATGTTTGATGGTGATAGTCAGAGAGATAGTGATGCGCAATTTCAGTTCCATAATGATTATCATTGAGTGTTCGTGGTTTTACTTCTTTGCATTTCGTCTTAACCATTTTGGTTAAGCGTGCACTCATGTTTTACATCTCTAATTTATTAAACGCCATAATGTGTATAGCATCTTGAAAGTATGGTTAAAGTGATTTAGAAAATAACCCTGTCCGACAGAAACATTGTATCGTCGATGGACTGTGTCTATCTAACCTGAACCTAACATGTGCTTCTTTCGTCCTCTTAAAACTGTTTACATTGAAGACTATAACTTGACGATTCAACCAGGATTGTGTGTTGAAATATTACATATATTCACCATATCTATCAGATTTCTTCTAATCTAATATACAATCTCATTAAAGAAATATTATTTTAAAGTAATGGTAATAAAAATAGTGTAAATTATCTAATAGCGTGATCTGCAAATATCTGTATGTTGACCTCAATTGTTTACAGAAATACCAGTGATTATAATTACGTGTTGTCGGTCACTATATTCTATCTAATCAATGAAGCTATGTGGTATTATCTATTGTGTAGTTAGCCTTATATGGATGTCAGTTAGAATAAACAATGTCGCTTTCTAATGATAATGTGTTGATGTGACTGACAATCACATACGCTCACAAAACACCGATGAATGAAACTTTCATTTAACAAAAGACTGCCACGTTTTTAATAAAAACAAAATGAAGTGAAACTAATTATTTTTTCTATTAATAGAAGTGTTTGCTTCAGCTATGAATGAAGACTTTAACCCTACTTTATTAGTTCAGTCATTCATCGTGATGGAGCATATGCCGCCAACCAACATTCTATATCAAACTCTACCGTGAGCAATCCTTTCCAGTTCTTTCTAGTTGCTACTCGTCATATGCATATCTGCTCACAGTGTGCTCTTTAGTCTTCCGCTTTTCCGTTTTCATTCGAGATTTCAAGTTAGCGCTTCCTTAGTGGTGCAGTTTGGTGATTTCCTCAATGTGTGTTAACAATTCCAGCTCATTTTCATGATTTCCTTCTCAGCCCGAAGTTGGTTTGTTCTCTCCTTCAGTTGGCTGTTGCTGGTGTTTTCCGGACATCGAAATTTGAGTAGCTTGCGTATTGCAATGATTGGAAGTATATGAAAAACACTTTTGGCATTCAAAGTCTTTCGTAAACTGAACACAGTAGCAGGATGGATTGTCATTCCATCGGAAACGTGACACGTGCCTTCTTACTGTCTAGATGTTTCCCAGCGTTTCAAATTCTTACTTGGCTTTTGCTGAGGAATTTTGTAATAAAGCAATTGGAATCATTTCTAAGAACATGTAATGCAACACCTCATGCCTAAGCAATTTAATGTCAATTAATTCCTCACTCATTTCAATACTTTCCATGACAAAGTATTCCTCGGTTAACCTTGATGCTAGAGTCGCTAACATGAACAACTGTAATATCAACCATTTAACGAAGTGCATTATCATCCATAAAAGCTCATACAAGGTAACGGAAACATGAATACGTAGACTCAAGTGAAGTATCAAACCACTAATTCCTTTGTTTGCCGAGAACTCTTTACTCTGATTCCGAACCATAACACTGTTAGACTCACTTAGTTCTTTAAGAAAATGAGTGACCAATATACATGGCTTCAGGCACAATTGCAGATTTACGCACAAACAAATATTTGAGTCCGCAGAAGGACATAAAGCCCTTTCTCTAATGATCATTAGCCACAAATTAAATCGTATGAACCACTGATTGGTAGCATTGTCACGTAAATCCAAAATAAACAATAAATCTCTCGTGAATACAAATGAATTGTCAACCACGTTTCCGTTAGATTCATTACGAGACCCATTAACAATAACATTGTATTGCCGTTTATTAACTGAATTTTTCAAACACTTCTCTTTGTTTAGTTCCACTGTTGCAGAAACCTTTGATTCAATTAAGCCATGTTTACCAATATGGTATGCATCCTCAAACTTGTAGTGACTCACGTTTATCACGAGAACACGACTGGTTTAATAAAAACAATTATTATTATAACCAACTGTACCAGTGTTTGTTTTAATGTGCTTTTGTTTAACTGTGCTAATTATAGCCATTTTGTGCTTCCATTACCCTCCTTCATTGTTCCGCGGTTTTTGGTACTGTTCGCACGCACTCCTATCTTCTGTTTCCACTTGTACCATTCCTTGGCACGATCTCGGTATTCGTTCAATACCACGAGATCGCCAACGAAATAAATCTGGTTACGTTCGATCTTCGCCTTCAGATTTATTTGGCACGTGTTTGTTAGTAGTGGTGTTCATAGTTAATCTCAACTCGATGCCACGCTACAATTGGTGATCCCAAGGTTTGGAACACGCCTCAACCTCTGGTGAAATCTTCCAAAGAAGCCAGTTCGGTGAGTCTATAGTTTATCTATCCACGTCTGTCGTATATTTTCATATTAATTTTTAATATATAATATACACGACATGACGGATAGCGACAAGAATTCTATTAATGTTATAGACTCAGACGTACAGGCCATTCACTTTCGACCTGTATCATTCATCCCCCACGCTCCAAAGGTTAGGTTTGCTGCATTAGAGTTTCAGTTTGAGACTCGTCGCATCACGAGCCAAAGGCAAAAGTACGCCTTCGCTCTCGAATCACTGCCCGGGGACCATTTAGTTGCTGTACGTGAGGTCATCCTCAAATCCAATGTGCCTAATGTTTATGATCGCCTCAAAGAGGCAATTCTCCGACATTTCCTCCCATCGAGGGAGGAACGATTGAGGACATTGTTAGCACGTCACCCCCTGGGTGATGCTAAACCAAGCCACCACCTCACGCGCCTGCAATCTCTTGCAGGACCAACAGCATCTGACTCGGAAATAGTTAGGGAACTGTGGCTCGAGTCACTACCAGCTCATATACAACCTACTGTGACTCACCGCTTAACCAGGTAGCCCTCATAGCAGACAAAATTTTAGCGAGGACTAGTAATAGAGACACCTATGTAGTTGCTTCGACGGCATGTCCTAAAGTAGACATGGACGCCGGTCATTCCTCAGCTCATGGCGACAGGGACGGGTGTATTCACAAACGTCTTAGTTTTCGAGACCGTTGTAACGTACCCCAACCCTACGTCCCCCGAGCTCGCTCAAGTTCTCGCAAACCCGTCACCACTCGCTCAAAAAAGGCATCTTCCAAGCCACGCCGAAAGGCGGCTACGAAAGCGAGTGACAGTTGGTGCTGGTTCCATAGGTCCTTCGGGTCTGGCGCCCGCCGTTGTCGAGCACCATGCTCATACAAGGCGGGAAACGCCAGCGCCGGCGAGTAAAAGCGGCCGTACTCTCCGGCCCTTCTCCCCAGGTTGGTCGCTTATTCTATGTGCACGATTATCGCACAAACGCTAGGTTCCTAGTAGACACTGGGGCCCAAGTTTCTGTCGTACCACGAGGTAGCAGCAAGTCACAAGCCACAGTGCTTCGACTACGCGCTGCGAATGGCTCAGTCATTTCTACCTACGGTACACGACAACTCGCGGTCAACCTGGGTGATCGACGACGGTATCTGTGGACGTTCATCATTGCTGATGTTCCCACAGCCATACTAGATATCGATTTTCTACAGCACTATGAATTGCTTGTCGATTCACGTAGGCTGCAGCTAATCGATACTTCGTCGGACAGCGAATTCATGGGCTGTAAAGCCCACATGAACGCGTACCGAATCCTCGGCACTTTTTACTCGCGTGACGATAAATTCCACGCTTTATTCGAGAAATTCCCCGTACTCACTAAACCACTCGAGGAGATTCCATCGGTGACCAATCGTGTGGTACACCACATAGTCAGCCGCGGACCGCCAGCCACGCCACGACCTCGCCGACTGGCACCGGACAAATTAGCTTTCGCTAAACGTCAGTTTGACAATTTACTAGCTACTGGTATTATTCGTCCTTCTCACAGTCCATGGGCCTCTCCCCTTCAAATGGTGCGCAAAAAAGATGTTGTTAGTTGGAGACCATGCGGCGACTACCGAGCTCTAGACGTAGTTACGCGCTTTGATAGCTACCCCATCCCCCACATACACGACATCACGGCATCGCTCAAGGGCACAACCATATTTTCTAAGATCAATCTGGTACGAGCATATCATCAGATTCTAGTTGCTCTTGAAAATATCGAAAAAACTGCTATCACGACTCCTTTCGGTTTGTTTGAGTTCCCACGAATGCCATTTGGATTACGGAGTGCTGCTCAAACTTTTCAAAGGTTTATCGATAGCATTGTACGAGACCTCGATTTTGTTCACGTCTATATTGATGACCTGCTAATCGCATCATCAAACGTAGATGAACATTATCAACACCTTACACTATTATTCCAACGCCTTTCGGATAATGGAATAGTAGTTAACCTAGACAGATGCGAGTTGGGTAAACGAGAAATAATATTTCTGGGTCATGTTATCAAGCAAGAGGGTATTCTAGCTTGTGAGGACAAAGTGCAAGCAAAAAAGGAGTATAACGTGCCGTCCTCACTCAAGGAACTGAAGGCTTTTCTCGGTTTGGTTAACTTCTACCGTCGTTTCATCCCACACGCGACAGAACGGTTACGACCACTAACCGACTTATTACACGGCAACCCACGCAGATTGGAAATGAACAATTCTGCACGTACTGCGTTCACTGAAATCAAAACGGCTCTTGCGCAAGCCACTCTTCTCGCCCATCCCGATCTATCAGTCACGCTTAGTACAGCGGTTGATGCATCCGATGTTGCTATAGGAGCAGTCATGCAACAAAACATCTCCGGTAGTTGGCAACCCTTCGAGTTTTTCTCACGACGCCTTACTACCACGGAGACGAGATATAGCGCTTTTGGTCGCGAGCTGCTAGCAGCCTACTGCGCCATCAAACATTTTCGGCACGCAGTAGAAGGACGTCAATTCATCTTATTCACCGACCATAAGCCCTTAACGTATGCTTTGCACACCAAGTCTGACCGCTACTCACCACGAGAGTGCAGACATTTGAACTATATCTCCCAGTTCACGACAGACCTTCGTCACATCCAAGGCAAGTCGAACTGTGTTGCCAATGCTCTATCACGAATCCAAACGAATGCAGTTACTCTGCCAGTGCTCGATCTTCCTGCTATGGCCGCTGCCCAAGCAAACGATCCCAGTTGTACAAAAGCACCACACTCTACGTCCCTTCAGTATCAGGAAGTACCTCTAGCCACGACTTCTGGCACCATTCCATGTGATACTTCTACCGGTCTTCCTCAACCCATCGTACCCTCTGCTTATCGCCGTCTCGTATTCGATGCCCTGCATGGATTATCTCACCCAGGTATCGCAGCTACTTTACGCCTCATCGCTGCACGATACGTCTGGCCGTCCATGAATAAAGATGTTCGTATGTGGGCGAAGCAACGCTTACAATGTCGACGATCAAAAGTGCACAGGCACGTAGCCGCCCCCCTCGGTACATTCGCTACGCCTGATGCTCGCTTCGATCACGTTCACTTAGACATTGTAGGACCACTGCCACCATCGCACGGGTATGATCACATACTCACGTGCATCGACCGCTTCACCAGATGGCCCGAAGCTATACCCATCACGTCTATCACGGCGGAGACAGTTGCGCACCGCTTCGTAGAACGATGGATAGCTCTATACGGTTGTCCCTCGACTGTCACGACTGACCGAGGACAACAATTTGAGTCCGCATTATTCTCCTCACTTACTCGGCTGCTTGGTACGGAACGCACAAGCACTACCGCCTACCATCCAGCTTCAAATGGTTTAGTTGAAAGGTTTCACCGTCAACGGCACGACATTGCGTCTGCCCGGGGAATTCTTCACACCACGTAGCAGACCTGATTTCGGTAAGTCAGACTACGTTCATCGACTGTCTGCATTTATGCGAACGCTGTCTCCGGTGTCAACTCGAATACAGGTCGACAGGTCGCTCTCCCTCGAGAGTTATCTACCTGATCACATGTTTTTGTACGAGTAGGTTCGGTACGCAAACCTTTGCAACAAACTTACGAAGGCCCTTTTCGTGTGATCGCTCGTCACGAAAAGACCTTCAAGGTTGATCGACACGGCCGCGTCGAGATCGTCAGCATTGATCGTCTCAAACAAGCACACGTCGATGACAGTGCCCTATCTGATAACCTGAGATTCAATGCTAGACCTATCAAACGTACTGGCGGGATCCTCAAACCATCTTCAGGTCCCACGCTAGATACACCTGAGACCTCATTCTCACGTCCCAGTCAACAGCACGCGTCATCTGCACCGTCTACGGATGAGACGACAGTCTCACATCCAGATCAGCAGACCACGCCGACCTTGACTTCGGATGCGATTGCAGGCTCACGCGACGCGAACGAGACTACCGTCTCACGTTCCGGTCGCCGAGTACGGTTGCCCGTACGCTTCCGCGAATAGTCGCACAGTCAACAACCGATACGGTGTAGAATTACCTCTATGCTACACGCATGCTACACTCTTCTCTTTTTTGATTTTCTTTTTGTTTCCTGAGCCCACGCCTTCGACCACCTCCGTTTGGTTCCGTCGACTTCAGTCAACTTTGGCGAAAGCTGGATTGGCCACCCATGCTCTTGTCAACGCACTCAGTCGATATATTGGTTTCGAATGCTTGGCATACGCTTGGTCTCGAACTTGGTCGTTACGGTCGCTTCTGGTCTTTTGGCTCAACGTGGTTTCGTCCTTCGTCTGCAGCGTTTCTGGTCCGCATTTCCTACGAACGCAATCTTCAGATTCTGGATACAAACCACTCTGGTGTGGCATGCCAACTCAAGCAATAGATACAGCACATCGCTCCTGGTACCGTTCTCCGAAAACGACCTTCGTTGGCAGCTCGACGATCAACGATGGCTTTCCTGTTCGCCAGTTCCTCCGTCCTACAATCGCTCGTCAGCCGATTAGTCCCACGATTCAAACGGCAATTTATCGAAAGTGTAAACCCTTTCTAGCAGGGGGCTCCTATAGTGACTCACGTTTATCACGAGAACACGACTGGTTTAATAAAAACAATTATTATTATAACCAACTGTACCAGTGTTTGTTTTAATGTGCTTTTGTTTAACTGTGCTAATTATAGCCATTTTGTGCTTCCATTACCCTCCTTCATTGTTCCGCGGTTTTTGGTACTGTTCGCACGCACTCCTATCTTCTATTTCCACTTGTACCATTCCTTGGCACGATCTCGGTATTCGTTCAATACCACGAGATCGCCAACGAAATAAATCTGGTTACGTTCGATCTTCGCCTTCAGATTTATTTGGCACGTGTTTGTTAGTAGTGGTGTTCATAGTTAATCTCAACTCAACGCCACGCTACAAACTTATGACTATATGTACTTTCAGGATCCGGTCAAACATAGTGAGAACGACAACGCTGTACCTGGTGTACGGACCTATATTACCCCTTTGCAACTTCGGGAGCGTGACATCCTTCAAATGTTTCCACCGTCCCAGCTGTTGCTCGGTTAAAGGTTCTACATAGTCGATCGGAAGCTTCTTAGTTGTATAAGCCTTATTGATCTTAACAGAACTCTGTTCATCCAAAGAAAATATCTCTAAGTTCACTTTCAAACATTTACAGGTAGTAGTTTTATTCAAAGTGATTATTGTTATCAAAGCCTCCTTATCCTTGAGACCCAACTGAATAAATAACTCTTCACATGCGAGGGAAGTGTATGAACCGCTATCTAGAAGGGTGTAAGTTTAAAAAGTTCACTTCGGATCTTGCAGTTTCACCGGAATGATACCAAAACAAACCTTCGACGAGTTCCAAACGTCAACTACGTTCTTACTTACATACTGACTTACTTACTTACCCACTTAATTACTTAGTTATTAAAGTCTGTTAGCCCCAATGGAGCATGGGACGCCGAGCAGCATTCTCCAACCCACTCTGTCCTGGGCCTTCCTTTCTAGTTCTATCCAATTCCTGTGCCTTTTTCTCATGTCTGCTCCACTTCTCGGCGTAACGTGTTTTTTGATCTTCCTCTCCTCCTTTGACCCTCAGGATTCTATGCGAGGGCTTGTCCTGTGACACAGGTGGATGCTTCCCTTAATATGTGTCCTATCCACATCCAGCGCTCCTTCTCGATTCTTCCACTGCTGAGATCAGGTTTGTTCTCTCACACAGTTGGTTGTTGCGAATAATGTCTGGCCAACGGATCCGAAGTATTTTGCTTAGACAACTGTTAACGAACACCTGAATCTTCTGGATGATGGATTTTGTAGTTCACTAGGTTTCCACCTCATACAGTAGAACTATCTTGACATTTGTATTGAAAATTTTGACCTTGGTGGTGGTTGACAATTGTTTTGAGGACCAGATGTTTTTCAGTTGTAAATCTGCTGCTCTTGCTCTTCACTTAATTACGTTCACTACATGGTTATTGACATCATCAATATATAGTAATGAATTATGTCAAATCGTGCAATTATCAACGTCACACTTGATGTCCGAGCTGCATGACTTGGCTATGTGACCCTTCGTCAAAGACGGGTAACAAAGACCACGTCTTCTCACTTCCAGTCTCCTTTCTCTAACATTCATTTTCGTTAACCATGTACAATCTATCACTTTATGATCACAGAAGCAAATTTCGCAACCCAAATTCTTGAATGAGTTGCTTAATTCTCGCTTGACGACATTAAAGCTTGATGTCTTATCAACTTGGCCTCCATAATTACTTTCACGGAACTTTGAGTTACAATGTACCAACCTACTATAACGTGTTCGAGAAATACCGGCTCTTTCTTCTACAAAGATCACAAAATCTTCAAAGCTCGGCTCCTTCCTGGCCATCATGATCTTGTAGGCAACTCCCATCCACTTATTCTGTAATTCTAGAGGTAGACATGACACAATTATTTCCAAATTAGCCGCGGAATTCACGTCGGACATATACCCCATCTCCCTCAATGTTATGCATATATTACGTAGCTTAGTCGCGAAGTCAGTCAAGCTATCGGCTGACAGCTCGACAAATTTTGGTTAGGTAGCTCAGTAATCAGTTCGCAAGCGATAAGGTGTTTCTTACCAAATAGATCATGCAAAATCCTTTGCAGGCAATGAATGAGGAAAAGAAAGGATGATTCAAATCAAAGTTGGTTGATATTGTCAACCAACACTTAGTATCATCGACACCAAAGTCGAATATTGTATCCAAAGAACATCTAATAGCCCTCAGAAACATCAAAAAAAATAATGAAGTTATCTTTAATTTAGAGCGCACTCATTTAATTTCCTTGGTCAACCTACTTATTTATCTGTGTCTCTGTTTCTTGTTCTCTTCACAGTGACTTCATGTCGGCATCAATTTTTTCAAAGTTTTACTTGATAACCACTATATCACACACATTGAAACTGCTGATATTCTTGTTTTTCCTGCTTCTATTCACTCCAAAGCACCCAAACAGCTCAGATAATCTGCTGATTGTCTCACTGTTTGTGCGATTTGCCACAATAAAGACTTGTGGACATTTCGCGAGTGCGTCCATTATGAATAAAACCGTTTTCCCCGTATAGGACCAGTAACATCTGTGTGCAGATACTTTCAAGGACCGTCAGGCGTTACCCGGTGTTGCGGCTTACAGTTCCCTCGGTGTTTAGCTACTTGTGATTGCGATGAACATTTGCGGCGTCTAGCTTCAATATCTTGGCCTATCGCAAGACAGTGAGCATAGCTTCCAGCCATAGATTTCATCTAGTTGATGCCTGGATTGCCTCTGTAGTATTGTTTCAAAACAATACGACGTATTGTTTTTATAACAACAATTGTGTCGCCGAACATAACACGAGAATCGACAACCATGGGTGAGCCCTGAAGGCAAAAGCTTTGTCGCAGTTCTCTTTGAGAAAACGGTTCGGCCTCTTAGTGCGAAGATAAACGTTCACTTCTTTGATGGCTTTCAAAGTAACAGGTTGATCATAATTCTAATTGTACTTCTGTTTTCGTGTTAATTGATGCCAACGTACGTTCTTAACGTTTCAGTGGTGAGTCAGTCAATTTAGACGAATCGTCAGCTTGTCCCAAATCAGCAGTAGGCTGGTAATTATTCTTGACGTCGTAACCGATGAATGCATCTTTGAGTCCACTTAATGGACAGAACGTGGCAAGTAAAAGGATATGCCGGCTTCAGTTTTTAAGTAATTGGCACAGTAATAAGTTGCATGCGGATAAATCCGACCACTTAATGTATAACATCATCACTTGGCGAATTTTTAAAGTCCGTAGACAAACTTATGGGCCTATTTATAACATAGGTCCTTGCAACCTACTCTTACAAAAGCGCAATGTTTGGCAGGCGTTTATCTACATATAAATGTAAAACGGTACATTAAGCTCGGTTTGTGATAACTCTTTGACTGATAATAAAGAGCAACGTTTCTTAGTAAGAGGATCAAGCCTTATCAGCTTTAGCTAGTTGATGCCCAAGAAAATTTCGGCACACAGTTGGATCTTTGTTGGTCTTTACGAGCTCATATCACTTGTGTCTCGGGCGAGACACCTTTGTCTCAAGCAAAGGACGAGTTTACCAAGTAGAAATCCATGCCATTCTACTTTATGTACTTGAAATGAGGATATTCGCCGGTCTTCAGAATCTCGTCAGAAATGCCTTGGATCATTGCTCACACATGTTACGATAATCTATGTATCAAAATCCAGCTTAAGCACCGGAAACCACGCAAACGTGAAAAAGACGGATGAAGAAGAATTAATCTTAGTCTACTTTGATTAGTGGATAGTATCAACTGCAGCCTACATGGACGTGCAATGTTGTTGAAGTGTGTCGGACGAGAGCTATGATGTCGAATGATGACGTATGATCAGTACATAAATTTACTGATTGTCTGAATGTGACCTGCCGGAGGACACAGTCTACTGTGTTGGAGTTCGAAGGGTCATCGCGACTAGTGATTGGAAATCTTGGGAAAAAATAACTTAGAATTGATCACATTGACACAGGTACATTCATAAACACCTTGGATTTTGTGGTCATTGAACTATTTTTTCCTCAAGTTCATCGTGATTACTAGAATAATATCGTCTGCATCTAATCCTCCCCTCCAATACGGATAGTTTTAACAATCCGGCAATTACGGCTTCTAGCTGCGCTGATTTGGTGCGGTAACCACGACCGGTGAACGTTTTCCTGATCTTTCGTTGCTAATGATTGAGTTGAATAGGAACAAAGCAAAGTGAAAAAGGAAGAGATGTTAGGTCAGCTAATGTAGCTTTTAGGTATTATCAAGTTATGCAGTTAAAAATTAACACCGAACACGCTTGTTGCCTCTTATCGCGAATCACAGCGTAACACGGTGACATGCTGGAGGAAAGTGACTAAAGCAAGTATTTATATCAGTTCATATGTCTATCAACTATTGCTACTGCCCTAGTGAGCGTCGAGTTGTAACACGAGTTGATCAAAGATACGACAGTAGGTTACTAGTCTAATCTCAGTCAACTGCCTAATTTGCCTGGTAAGGTCGTCTTCACTATCCAGTAGCAGTGCAGGGAGGCCTCGAGCTGAATTTTGCTGCATGGACAGGCAATAATCACCCACACTAGTTGCCTTGGAATATGCCGATGACATAGTTTTATTTAGTGAAGACGCTGACAAAATGCAGAGTCTTCTGACCACTCTAAGCAACAATGCAAGCATTTTCGGGATGAGATTCTCCCCCTCGAAATGCAAAATGTTGCTTCAGGATTGGGTTACATCGACACCCGTCTACCAACCAAAGGACGTGTTTACTGCGCAGCATTTCGTTCCGTCCTGCTTTGTGGCAGTGAAACATGGCCGGTAAGAGTAGAGGATATTCGTAGACTACTAGTACTCGATCATAGGTGTCTTCGAAACATTGCTCGTATATCCTGGGACCACTGGATAAGTAACGCAGTTGTTAGGAAACGGGTACTAGGTAAGGATAGCAAATCGATTGATGAAGTGGTGAAACGTCATCAGTTGAGATGGCTGGGACACGTGTTACGTATGCCGAACGACCGACTGCCTCGACGTGCTATGTTCAGTGGTGTAGGGATAGGTTGGAAGAAAGCTAGTGGCGGCCAGACCAAAACATGGCACAAGTTCATGAAGTCACTGACAAGTGGACTGAGTCATGTTGGTAGGTGTAGACTACCTGTTTGGGGACCGCGAGATGATAGCAACCGATGGTTAGAGACCTTGAATGACATGGCTCAAAATCGTTTGCAATGGCGCAGGTGCATCCACTCTCTGTGTTTTCTCAAATTCTAATCTTCTGAATTCTTCATGTCCCTTTTTCCTCTTTCCAAATTTATTTCATTGTATTATACTCCTTGAATAACATCTTAAAACCCTGATCTTTCCGATTACTGCTTATACTCTTGCTACGTCTACCACTACGGGATTGGAATCGACCACGGCATCTCTGTGCTTATGTGGTGTGGCAACTCGAACTGATGTACGTACGTACTAAAATCTACGTTGTTACTGACTGACTGACTGATCGTCTCTAAATCGCCGTTTGAGTTATTCAGAGTTATTCAATAGCTAGTGGTAATTTGATCTCCTCTCTAAGAAGATGAAACTAAGATTCTGATCTTTTGAACATTGAAAGGTAAATTCAAAATCTACAGTGAATGTTATTCTAGAGTGTGGGTTATTCAGTCAGTCAGTTCGCCATAAGCTCTCACTCTACCAGTTGTGTTCGAGTAGAGAGCCTGAATAAGGTTAATGTACTTCGATGGTACTCCTTTTAGTAACAAACAGTGCCATAGAATCTTACGATCAACAGAGTCGAATGCCGCCTTAAGGTCGAGAAATACTACCATTGTGGGGCGTCTGAATGTGTGTCTGTGTTCTAGAACCTGACGTAATGTGAATATTTGGTCTATACAACCACGTCCAGGTCGAAAACCGGCCGGATTTTCTCTAGTTTGCTCTTCACGAACTTTGGTTAGGCGTCGAAGCATTATTGAAGCTAATATTTTAGACACTATATTAGTCAAACTGATTCCTCTGTGATTGTCACGAGAGGACTTTTGTCCTTTCTTATAGTCTGGCACTATCAGTGATTGAGACCAGTCAGATGGGATTACGTCCAGTTCCCAAATTCTACCTAGGACCTCAGTTAATCTCACTGCTAATACTGGACCACCATCCTTAAAAATCTCAGGAGTAAACCTGTCAGGGCCTGCTGCTCTCCCTCGCTTCAGATTTCCCATGGCTTTTTCAACTTCGTAAACAGACGGAGGACCTACATTAACTTGCCACTCAGGTTGACTAGAGATCGTGGGAAATCGAAGTGTGGCTGAAGGCCAGTTGAACTGATCCCTAAAGTGTTCTGCCCATCGATCCAATCTCCTGGATTGAGAATGTATAATATGTTCATCTTTCTCTGAGAGTGTTTCGCTAACAGTCGGTTTCCTAATACCGGTTTCCCTAACAAGTCTGAACAATTGTCTGCTATTACCTATTGCCGCTGCCTTTTCCATCTCTCTTGCTTTCGCTACCCACCACTGTTCCCGATTATTGCGTAGACTTCTTATCAGCTTGCGCTGTGGCCACCAGTCTATGTGACTCGACACCGCGGGCACTATGTATTGAGATTTAGATGGTGGCCACATTGCAACATGATCGATAGCATACGATCTGCACTAGACAAGCATGACATTGATCACCACCCAGTGATCAGTCAATTGTGATTACATCTCAGTCCTACAGGAGGTTAGTCACGGCTCGGATAGCTCAGTGATAACGTCTCTGACTGTGAAGCTGGGTGACACGAGATCGAATCCGCCAGGGAGCACCAGGTCCCTCAAGATTACAGGTACACCTTGCTGACGAGTGCCAAGTAGCACGAAACCCGGGTCTAGAGTTCCCTGTTGGCTACCTCCAACCACCATCTAAATCTCAATACATAGTGCCCGCAGTGTCGAGTCACCTAGACTGGTGGCCACATTGCAACATGATCGATAGCACTCGATCTGCACTAATAAGGACTAGACAGGCATGACATTGATCACCCCCCAGTGATCAATCAGTTGTGATCCAGTGTTTCTCCCTAACCTTGTGGTTTACTTGCTAGCAGATATCACTGCTGTTTCCACAGCTTTTCGGATATCATTCGGTGTTGCCTCGGGGTGGGCATCACATACATGGCTGCACAACTGTTTTCCTAGTTGTTCCTGAAATATACTCTTAGCTTGACTATCATTAAGTAGGCCCCTAAGAGGTTTACTTGCAGCGTCTTTCCTACGTCCAGTAAGACGCAGACAAATACGCGCTCGTACTAGAGCATGATCTGAATCTAAGCATGTGCTCCAGAATGAGCGACAGTCTTCTATCGAGTCCCTCCATCGGTGGCTGATAGCGATGTGATCTATTTGGGTCCAACGTTCGGAAGAATTAGGTGGTCGCCATGTTAAAAGATGTTTTTCCTTATGCCCAAAGTTAGCATTTGCAAGAAAGAGGCGGTTATCTGAGCATGGCTGCAACAGACGGTCGTCATTATCTGTTCTTTGAGCCATGACACTATAAGATCCACCCAGGTGTCTTTCCCTATTGCTTAGTTTGCCTACTTGAGCATTAAAGTCACCGGCCACTATTACTACATCAGAGCGCCTAGCTTTTAGGAGGAGGTCGGAGAGCTTTCTGTAAAACCCATCTTTTACATCATCTGAGCTGCAGTCAGTGGAAGAATAGGCAGAGACGACGAAGAGACAACGACGAGTGTCCCCATCTTTTCGGATCCTTACTGTTCCGTTTAGTCGGACAGCGCACAAACGACTGTCTACTGGGATCCACTCTAAGAGAGCTAGTTCTGCCCTAGGACTCAATGCTATGCCTACGCCGGCGAGGCCACTGGAAGCAGAATCAGGGCTTCCAGATACACGAAGTGTGAATCGAGTCGGTTCTTTATTTTGGCATGGTGAGGTCAGATGAATGACGCTACTCGGATCCTGTATGCGCGTTTCGGAGACGCAGCACACATCGATGGCACGAGATTCTAAAGTCCTAGCTAAGGAAGCCTGTTGTCCTATTTGGCACAGTGTTCGTACGTTAAAAGCTCCTATATGTAGTTTAGAGCGTGGTTTCAGGAGACCAGGAATAGCGTTCCGCGTACTCGAATCGTTTGCCCTACCGGTGCGAGGTGATAAAGAAACGCGAGGAGGGTTAGTCGGGGAGATAAGAGAGGTATTAGGAGGTATAGGAAGGATTTGAATGTGACCAACTTGGTTTCGTGCGCTGTTACGGGTATGAGGGCTGATATCACTTCCCGGCTGCCTACACCGTGGAAGGGTATTTCTTGAGGTACCTGAAAAAGAGGTCAGATTAGTGTTGGTCTTAACGACCTGGGAGCGTGACCGCAGAGCCCAAGGGACAACTGCTTGGGGCCGGTCGCGCACGGCCCTTTTGTGGAAGGTTTTTAATGACTTAGCTCCGTTCTTCAAAGGGCCTTACCGCCGGAGACGGAAATCCGTGAGGTAAGGTGAGGTGTGAAATTTTTAGGGTCGACCTTTTCTAACTCCACCTCTCCTTGTGGGAAGGCAGCATCGCTGCAGATGCTGGTTGTCCGAGGGAAACACCTTACTGCTGTCACACCCCTCTACAGTCAGCAGTACGACTTCACCCTCAGACCTTGAGTTGCTGCTTTTAGTCTTACCGTTCTCCAATCGACCTTCTTGGCATGGTAGAACCTACAGGAACATATGTCCCAGCCAATATAGCTCGGTTGGGTCATCACGATAGACAAGCTCGACCACCGCGTCAAGGTAGCAGCTTCGGTCGGGATTTGGAGACGATAACATACATCAATGTCACACACAGACTAACTTAATTTTTTACTTTCTACCTTCTATGGCGTTATGATTACTCTGAATTGCCACAAAACGAAGAAACATATCATTTTCATTTTGCATTAAATTGACGGTTATTGTCCGTATTTGGGAGTCGAGTACTGTTAGTACCGCCATAGGAACGTTTAGGATAATTGATGAAGTTGGTATATATATGAAATTTGATACAAAGTTAAACAGTAGCAAGGTTTTGATTCTGAATAGAAGAAACAAAACTCTGATCAAATCAACAGTTTCACTACAAAAATGACTAATTCATTAACATAGGTGGGCTACCTGTCCATTCACGTAAGGCTCATACAGACAAACAAGAAGAAGCTCACGCGTTCCAAATTGAAAGAATAAACTGCTTATATATGAGTCTACCAAACAAATTGGATGAACTACATGAACTTAGCAATGCTAATACGGCCCATCTGATAGGAATATCTGAAACCTGGATATCTTCTCAATTCTCGGACCATGAGTTAGCATTACCTGGGATGTCTTTGTTCCGCAATGACAGAAAATCAGGATATGGGAGCGGAGTAGCTGTCTACATACGTTCTTGCTTGGAGGTGCATCAAGTTCATAACCTCGAGTTTAACAATCTTGAGGGATCTATATGGTGTCTAGTCGGAGTCATTTACAGGAAGCCAACTGCCGACATCGAGTACGATAGTCGTATGCTGGAAGGACTATCCCACTCTACTCGTCTCGGTTTCACACACATCCTGATTCTAGGGGACTTTAATCTCCCTAGAGTCAACTTCGCGGAACACACGTATACTGGAGGCGACAACTGAATTGAAGCTCGGTTCTTCAACCTTATCGATGACTTGGGATTGTACGAAAATGTGAGGTCGGCAACTCGTTGGAGAAACAGTCAGACGCCATCGCGCTTAGTCTGTATGTTCACAAACGAAGAATTTCTAGTTGACAACCTCTCAATCTTGGCTCCCCTGGGAAAAAGTGATCATGCCGTCATAGCCTTCAGTTTTGTCACCAAAACTAAGCTAGGATACCCCACCAATATCTGGCGTTGGAATTTTAAACGGTTGAATGTGCCAGCCCTACACGACTATCTACAACAGGTGGTTTGAAATGTTCACCCCCAACTCGACGTGGACAGGCATTGGGACTTCTTACTGCACACTCTCTTACGTGCTACAAACCATTCAGTTCCTTAAACGGTTCCCAAAAGCTGCAAGCCACCTACAACAATCAAGAACTGTACCCTTCGCCTGCTAAGCCGCAAAAGGCACTGTTGGGCGGAATACAAACGAACTGACAACGACGGAGCGTACAAGCAATATAAACATATCAGGAACATATGCACGAAGGCTATAAGAGAAGACAGGCTCCAGTACCAGACAAAGCTTATGGACAAACTTGCCTCTAATCTTTAAAAGCTTATTCCGTTATGCAGCCTCTCTTCGTCAAGCCAAAACTGGAGTTTCCCAACTGCTAGGTCTTAACGGCCCGATCAACAACGAGGGCGACGCCGCTAACCTTCTGGCTGAACAATACTCCCAGACATTTCAACCGACCTACATTAACTTTACTGATGACAGTTTCGCTTACAATTCCACAGGACTTTCCGAAGTGAACCTAAGCGCCCATTTGGTGTTCCGGAAACTGAAGCATTTAAGATTAGACACTTCTTTTGGCCCGGACATGGTCCATTCCGCTATACTAAAGGAAGCAGCCTCAATCTTGGCAACGCCGCTTAGCATGATGTTCTCACACTCCCTAAGTCGAGGAAAACTACCGAAAAATTGGTAGCTGGCTCACATCACACCAATTTTCAAACGAAGTCGACGCAGCGAACCTTCAAGTTACCGACCGGTGGCTCTTCTCTCCATACCTTCAAAAATCATGGAGTCCCTGATATGTGATGGTATAAATGACTATTTACTGTCCTTAAATTTCTTTTCACCCAACAGCACGGTTTCAGGAAGGGTTACTCTTGTATTACCAACCTGCTGACTGTGGTGGACAGATGGACAAGCATCCTTGATCACAAAAGACAGTGTTCATTTCAATATTTTTTGATTTCTTCCCGATGTTTTTACGATGATTTTATGTCAGTTTAGTTTGCATAGAAGTAAGTTCGTACTGAAAGTTTCAAAATTAAGGAGCGAAGTATGTCCATAGGCAATTATTGTCAAGATACACAGATCACTAGTTCAGTAGCTCATTGTAATGTGACTTTAGTTTATTCATTATCTTCAGCAATCAATACCGTTGATCATATGACACTGTCTGAGGAGCTGGTTAATTGAAGATTTTAACGAAGTTAAACTCATACAGATTGCAATTTAATTCCACTGCTGGTCACTGTTCATCTTCGCCCACAATGCTTGTGATTCAAGGCAACTTCGAGACAATCCTCTCGAGATGCACATATATCGATAAGAAACTGATCATTCGCAGTCCAAAACACTGTTGCCACGAATAAATCAAGCAATACAAACATGAAAATTATCCTTACTCTCTAAAAATTCAATCATACATTTCAACCGACCATCATATACCGCTTGACCAAACATTTAGTGCATTTTCTCACATTAAATCATAAAAAATTATATCCCACCTAATCACATGCACTCAATGCTTGTCTCCAAACTCTGTTTTATCCTTCCACAACACATGATTATTTCAGTGATGAGACTGAGGACCACAAGTGTAACTATCGTACTGTGACTGAGTGAATAAATCAGTGGACATATTGTTTGGTGGAGTCCATTTCACTGGGATTCATTGTCGATGGAATTTACTACATAATGCTAAGACAACAGCATTGCTATTTCTACACGACAGCTCGAATCATCTCTGTTAAAATAACAAAGATGACGGTTGTTGAATTTATGGTGGACCAAAATATTTCGACTCAAAAATTAATCATGAAGTTATTGCTTTCAAAAATTAATGTATAAACGTATTAAATTTAGTCTGTGAACACAATAAAACTTTACTGTACGTTACTTGAATTATCAGGACTTGGTGTGTTCGAGTTTCATCTGGCATCATAATCCAAAATTACAAGTGATTATTAATTCCAATAAAGATTGTTAAAATTCCAGCTGATAATAAAAAGTTACACGTGCTGAGAAATCGACGCAGAGATTTGAATAGATTTGTACCAACCACAACGCAGTCACTTTTGAAGCGATCAAAGAGGAAGTGTAAATGCTGTATACGTTATTCTGTAGATGAGCCGGTGATCAAAATCTCGTCGATATAAACAAAATTCAAAGTCTAAGCCAATTATGACCACGTCCACGAGTCGTTGAAATGTCCGGGCGGCATTTCGCACACCGAATGCCATCCTCAAGAATCCAGACAAAGCAGAGGGTGAGAAGATGACTTTTTTCAACATCCTCCAGTGCCATTGGAATTTGATTGTTTGTTCATTCGAGATGTAGTTTCGAAAAAACCTGTTTTGCTATGTAGGTTCAAAGCAAAATCATGTAAATGAGCAATGTGGAGTTGTCTGGGGCAGTCTAGTAATTGAAAAGACGATAATCTAAATACGAACGTCAGTCTCAGCCTTTCCTAAGAACCATAAGTAAAAGTGAAGTCTAAGGACTGCTAGATTACTATTTGGTACTCAGTTGCATCGTATGTTTGAATTCGATCTTTGAAATCCTCAACCTGTCCGGAGTAGTCCACGTGACGTGTGGCAGATTGGTGGACGAGTGGCGAATATATGAAGTTGGAAATCGTGAAGTTAACGTTTGTTTAAATAATCAACTATGAAGATGCACTCGCAAATTCATATAAACGTGGTGACGACAATAATCGTTACAAGCACAAGGCCAAAAAAATTCGAAAAAAGTGATAATCAAAACAATTTGCTTAAAATTAAACACGGAATTTAAGGGAGACACGAAAACCGGAACATTAAAGATCAGACTATCCAGATACTTGAAAAACACTTTTCCTTCTATGGTGTTCAGGACTGATTACTCCAACAAGAAACTCACTCAGAGAACCCCCAAGGATTAACTGGCACGTTGGATCAACTAGACTTTAATCTATAAGTAAACATATCATTGTGGAATAGCCTATATTAGCCGGACGTAGCGCACTTTTATTACAAGAACATCGCAGCAATGTTTTGTACGCATATGAAGAAGAACTCGAAAAATCTATCACAAACAGAGCTCTCTAAAACAGATTGAATTCAGGTCACACCCATCGTGCAAAATACTGTTTGAAATTGCTCACAAAGTAGATCGGAATGGCTCAAAATAAGTCTGCTTGAGGAGTTTATGCATAGGCAATGCTATGGCAATTCACCATTCCAAATCCGAACTCTGTGCAGAGGAGTCACGTATATCCATAATTCTCCAATGGTCTAAGCTCACCATCGAATTTTACAAGTTAAAAATGATAACGATTACATTCTTCTCCTCCTGATCTTTTAAGTGGACAGGTTTCTTTGTCTCTCCATCCATACATTATTGTTTTCAATTACTTCCAGAACGATTACATCACGTAGGCTTTTGATGACTGTTCACTAATTTGACGCCTAATGCAACCTATTTTATTCAGCACTTGAAGACTTCCATTAAGTTGGAATATCACTCTTCCATTTAAATATTATTACTTGACATACTCGAGGATTTTTGACTATTCTTCTGACTGACCTCCACTTCAATATGCTTCATTATCTTTGATAATTGTGCAAAACTACCCCATTCTAACACAGTCTATTGCGTGCCTAATAAATCACTCATAAATACAATTGTACATCTCGACAAATCATTATCGTCGAGAAGAAAATTTCCTTCACAAAAACGTCTTCATTCGTTTTAATGTTTGATGGTGATAGTCACAGAGATAGTGATGCGCAATTTCAGTTCCATAATGATTATCATTGAGTGTTCGTGGTTTTACCTCTTTGCATTTCGTCTTCATCATTTTGGTTGAGTAGGCACTCAAGTTTTACATCTCTAATTTATTAAACGCCATAATGTGTATAGCATCTTGAAAGTATGGTTAAAGTGATTTAGAAAATAACCCTGTCCGACAGAAACATAGTATCGTCGATGGACTGTGTCTATCTAACCTGAACCTAACATGTGCTTCTTTCGTCCTCTTAAAACTGTTTACATTGAAGACTATAACTTGACGATTCAACCAGGATTGTGTGTTGAAATATTACGTATATTCACCATATCTATCAGATCTCTTCTAATCTAATATACATTCTCAATAAAGAAATATTATTTTAAAGTAATGGTAATAAAAATAGTGTAAATTATCTAATAGCGTGATCTGCAAATATCTGTATGTTGACCTCAATTGTTTACAGAAATACCAGTGATTATAATTACGTGTTGTCGGTCACTATATTCTATCTAATCAATGAAGCTATGTGGTATTATCTATTGTGTAGTAAGCCGTATATGAATGTCAGTTAGAATAAACAATGTCGCTTTCTAATGATAATGTGTTGATGTGACTGACAATCACATACGCTCACAAAACACCGATGAATGAAACTTTCATTTAACAAAAGACTGCCACGTTTTTAATAAAAACAAAATGAAGTGAAACTAATTATTTTTTCTATTAATAGAAGTGTTTGCTTCAGCTATGAATGAAGACTTTAACGCTACTTTATTAGTTCAGTCATTCCTCGTGATGGAGCATATGCCGCCAACCAACATTCTATATCAAACTCTACCGTGAGCAATCCTTTCCAGTTCTTTCTAGTTGCTATTCATCATATGCATATCTGCTCACAGTGTGCTCTTTAGTCTTCCGCTTTTCCGTTTTCATTCGAGATTCCAAGTTAGCGCTTCCTTAGTGGTGCAGTTTGGTGATTTCCTCAATGTGTGTTACCAATTCCAGCTCATTTTCATGATTTCCTTCTCAGCCCGAAGTTGGTTTGTTCTCTCCTTCAGTTGGCTATTGCTGGTGTATTCCGGACATCGCAATTTGAGTATCTTGCGTATTGCAATGATTGAAAGTATATGAAAAACACTTTTGGCATTCAAAGTCTCTCGTAAACTGAACACAGTAGCAGGATGGATTGTCATTCCATCGGAAACGTGACACGTGCCTTCTTACTGTCTAGATGTTTCCCAGTGTTTTAAATTCCTGTTTGACCTATTTTGAAAACTTTGTAATTAAAGCAATTGTCTTCAGTTCTAAGAACATGTGATGCAACACGTCATGCCTAAGCAACTTAATGTCACTTAATTCCTCACCCATTTCCTCGGTTAACCCACAAGTTCTTGTTGGGTCGAGGATTTACTTTTCTCACTTACCACAAGCCTCTTTTCACAACTTTCGGCTCGAAATCTGATGTTCTACCCCATTGCGCAAACCGTCTCCAGCGATGTACTTTGATACTTTTGGGTTATGATTTTGACATTCAGTACCGGCGCACCCAACAGTTTGGTCAGACTGACGCCTCGTCACGACTTATCAGCGAACACTCTACGGCCGGCGAAGATAAAGTTATCGCCTTCCTAATGACAAATGACCACGCGCAGTGTTACCTGACAACCGCTATTCGTGCTTTGTCAGTCTCAGCAGCTTAAATGCAATCCGCATACAAAAACGACTCCATCATAAAGAGAGCGATGAAATACATCATCAATGGCTGGCCGCCAAGTGGACCCGATGGTGACTTGAAGCAGCCTTACCACCGTCGGGACTCATTATGTGTCGTAAATGAATGCTTGGTATTTGGAGATAGAGTAGTGGTGCCAGAGTCTTAAGGATCGAGGGTGCTAAGGCAATTCCACACTGGTCATCCAGATATAAAACGAATGAAATCCATCGCCAGAAGCTGTGCCTATTGGCCCCTCATGGACCAACATATTGTCGATTTAGTAGGCAAATGCACACAGTGTTAGCAAACAGCTAAGTGTAACGCAAACTACTGCCGGTCCTATGGCCACAGCCTGAGTATCCATGTTCCAGGTTACATGTCGATTTCGAAGGCTCAATTAATGGAATCACCTATCTAGTTGTTGTTCACGCCTTTTCGAAATGGCCAGAAATCGTTCCCATCATGCCACCAACAATAACCCAAACGATGCAACTTTTGAGAGAGATGTTCTCCCGCAACGATTACCGGATATAATCGTATCCGACAACTGTTCGCAATTCACCTCAAGTTGATTTCAAGAATTTTACAAACGCCTATTCATCAAGCACTTTCGCTCTCCACCGTACCACCCACAGTCAAATGGCCAGGCAGAAATATTTGTGGATACATTCAAGAGAGCTCTAATGAAGTCGAAAGAGGAGGGGACACCAGTAGAAGCACTGCAAAATTTCTTGTTTGTTTACCGAACAACACCCGGTGATATGCTACCACAGCAGAAGTCCGCGGCAGAGGTCCTGATGGGAAGGAAATTGAGGACAATCCATAGTCTGATGTTCCCAAGATCCCCACCACCACCATGTCTGACCAAATATCAGAAGCCTCTAGCTTACGAGGTCGGATGCCCGGTGTTCTCTCGAAACTACAGAATAGATCATGGTTCTTGTGTCGAAGCACGTGTGGTTGGAAGACTAGGCCAAGTTATGTACGAGGTAAAGATGGGAAGAGACGCGTGGACAAGACACCGAAATCAACTACGAAGGTGGATAGCCCCGGACCGCACGTCAAAAGGAGTAACAACAACAACAACAGGCTGATCCCCGTCCCAGAAGCTGGCCTCTTCGTCAGCGGCGAACTACAGTCAACATGCAAGTCGACCCAAGAAAAGTACGCTATTAGAAAGGAGAGGAGTATTGAAGACAAAAGATCCCCAAAACTCACATTTTGCCACTTCATCTTATCGATTAACTCATCGATTAAATGTGCAAACAGGTCAATTGATGAACGTATCGACTGAATGTTTAAATAGTAGTCAATTGATGAAATCATTGATTAATGTTTAAAAAATTCCCATGACAATATTGGTCATATATATTTGTATATATACGTTTTAAATTGTGTTTGTGGGCTCGCTCGTTTTCTGGCTGTCTGCAGAATATATTTTCCACACCAAGCTTGGACTTCTCATTCTAGATGGCGAGGCTGGAACGCATCAATAGCTAGATTACTGGTCTTTAATCACTGAGTCTTGTTCTCGTTCGTTGATTAAGTGAACTTGTGAAGCTTCAACCGTGACATTATCAAAGCATCCTCACCCTTGAGGCCTAACTGAATAAATAACTCTTTACATACAAAAGAATTGCACGAACCGCTATCTAGAAGGGCGTAAGTTTAAAAATTTCACTTCAGACCGTACAGTTTGACCGGAATTATACGAAAACAAACCTTCGACGATTTCCAAACGTCAACTACGTTCTTACATACTGACTTACTTACTCACTCACTTAATTACTAACTTACTTACGCCTGTTGCCCCCAATGGAGCATGGGTTGCTGAACAGCATTCCCCAACCCACTCTGTTCAGTGCCTTCCTTTCTAGTTCTATCCAATTCTTGTGCCTTTTTCCCATGTCTGCCTCACTTCTCGGCGTAATGTGTTCTTTGGTCTTCCTCACCTCCTTTGGCCCTCAGGATTCCATGTGAGAGCTTGTATTGTGACACAGTTGGATGCTTCCCTCAATGTGTGTCCTATCCACGTCCAGCGCTTCTTCTCGATTCTTCCTCTGCTGAGATCTGATTTGTTCTCTCTCACAGTAGGTTGTTGCGAATAATGTATGTTCAACGGATCCAAAGTATTTTGCTTAGACAAATGTTAATAAACACCTGAATCTTCTGAATGATGGATTTTGTAGTTCTCCAGGTTTCCGCCTCATACAATAGAACTATCTTGACATTTGTATTGAGAATTCTGACCTTGGTGTTGGTTGAAAGTTGTTCTGAGTCCCATGATGTTCTTCAGTTGCAAATACGCTGCTCTTGCTCTTCCCTTAACTACGTTTACTACATGGTTATTGACATCATCAATGTGTAGTAATGAATTATGCCGAATCTTGCAATTATCAACGTCACACTTGATGTCCGTGTTGCATGACTTGGCTATGTGACCCTTCCTTAAAGACAGGTAACATAGACCACGTCCTCTCACTTCCAGTCTCCTTTCTCTAACATTCATTTTCGTTAGCCCTGTCCAATCTGTCTCTTTATGATCACACAAGCAAATTTCGCAAATCAAAGCCTTGAATGAGTTGCTTGATTCCCGCTTAACGACATTAAAGCTTGCTCTCTTATCAACTTGGCCTCCATAGTTACTTTTACGGAACTTTGAGTAACAATGTACCAACCTACCATAACGTGTTCGAGAAATTCCGGCTTTTTCTTCTACAAAGATCAAAAATTCTTCAAAGCTCGGCTCCTTCCCGGCCATCATGATCTTGTCGGCAACTTCCATTCTGTAATTCTGGAGGTAGACATGACACAATTATTTACAAATTAGCCGCAGAATTCACGTCGGACATATACCCCATCTCCCTCAATGTTATGCATACATTACGTAGCTTAGTCGCGAAGTCAGTCAAGCTATCGGCTGATCGCTCGACAAATTTTGATTATGCAGCTCAATAATCAGTTCGCAAGCGATAAGGTGTTCCTTGCCAAATAGATCATATGAAATTTGTTTAGCTCTATCATAACCCAAATGAATGGGCAAAGAAATACAAACTTCGATTGCCGTCTTGGCCTTTCGTTTACAATAGTATAACAAATACGACAATATTTCGCACTTATTGGACAGTTTACTTTCGATAATGCCAGTAAACTGACTAGCGAAACGGTGGTACTGGCCCGGCTGTCCATCAAAATACATAATATCAATCTTAGGTAAATCCACATTATTAACCATAGTATGTAAAGTATCCTTCAACTAATCAACCCACTCGCCTTTTGAGATGCTAAACATCTGGCTTGAATGATTATTACAACCAGTGTCACAATCCAAATACCCTTCCACCTTAGCATTTATCTCACACTTTTCTACGTGCAGCTGGTTAACGTCCTACATGACCCTACATTCTAATTTAGCCATATCAACCTCTTCTTGAAACTCTAACATCCTAAGCTGCCTTTCTCACTCGTCATTTTTTCTAAATTCTTCTTCCCTAGTAATGCCTTAGCTAATTTTAGTCTAGAAGTACCAAGCTGATCACAGTACTTACTATTAACACTAACATCATCACTCTTATCATCAATAACATCAGACATACCACAAACAACTTTAGATATTTTACCATTGATTTCGCAATTTTCTGCTTCGCTTTTCCATTGTATGCCTTTGTTTCAGAACAAACCTGAATTATTTCAAACGAAATCAACCAGTAGAACCAGAAATTTGGACCGAAAACTAATGTCCAGACAAATCCAAGGTATGAACACGGAACCCAAAATTGAAGATTTTTGTGTTACGTTCAAATTTCTGCTCGTTCCCGTGTTTGATGTGCGGTATGTAGATCTATTTCCAATTTACGAACCTAAATTAACAATCGAATGAAGCTCCTATTTAGGTGCAAAAGTTTATTCGCAATTTACAAATAGACGACTCAAATGTCCTTCTTTAATTTTGTATGTTCTCGGAGGAAAAACTCCCGAAAATCCAAAGCAAATACCAAGGAAATCAAAATGTCCGAATATATTGATATAAACAAACAAGTTGAGTAAAGTTGGGTAAAACACATACATTCAAAAAGCACAGCAAAACTAATAATATAAAATAAAAAAGTGTTAATCAGTCAAACGTCTTCAGTTCTGCAGTAAGCGTATCCACAAGTCAATTCTCGAATACACAGTGAATTCAGGTCACAAAGTAGATCGGAATGGCTCAAAATAAATTTGCTTGAGGAGTTCATGCATAGGCAATGTTACGGCAATTCACCATTCCAAATCCAAACTCTCTGTGCAGAGGAGTCCCGTATATCCATAATTCTCCAATGGTCTCATCTCACCAACGAATTTTACAAGTTTAAACCGCTAATTATTACATTCTTCTCCTCCTCATCTTTCAAGTGGACAGGTTTCTCTATATTTCCATCCATACATTATTGTTTTCAATTACTTTCAGAACGATTACATCACGTAGGCTTTTGATGACTGTTCACTAATTTGACGCCTAATGCAAACTATTTTATTCGGCACTCGAAGACTTCCATTAAGTTTGAATATCACACTTCCATTTAAAGATTATTACCTGACATACTCGAAGATTTTTGATTATTCTTCTGACTGACCTCCACTTAAATATGTTTCACTATCTTTGATAATTGTGTGAAACTCCCTCATTCTAACACAGTCTATTCCGTGCCTAATAAATCCCTCACAAATTCAATTGGACAGCCTCACAAATCCATATCGTCAAGAAGAAATGTTTCTTCACAAAAACGTCTTCATTCATTTTAATGTTTTATGGTGATAGTCAACGAGAAAGTGATGCCCAATTTCAGTTTCATAATGATTATCATTGATTGTTCGTGGTTTTACCTCTTTGCATTTCGTCTTCACCATTTTGGTTAAGTGGGCACTCATGTTTTACATCTCTAATTTATTAAACGCAATAATGTGTGTAGCATCTTGAAAGTATGGTTGAAGTGATTTAGAAAATAACACTGTCCGACAGAAACATTGTATCGTCGATGGACTGTGTCTATCTAACCTGAACCCAACATGTGCTTCTTTCGTCCTCTTAAAACTGTTTACATTGAAGACTATAACTTGACGATTCAGTCAGGATTGTGTGTTTGAATATAACATATATTCACCATATCTGTCAGGTTTCTTCTAATCTAATATGCATTCTCATTAAACAAATATTATTTTAAATTAATGGTAATAAAAATAGTGTAAATTATCTGATAGCGTGAACTGCAATTATCTGTATGTTGACCTCAATTGTTTACAGAAATACCAGTGATTATAATTACGTGTTGTCGTTCACCGTATTCTATCTAGTCAATGAAGCTATGTGATATTATCTATTGTGTAATAAGCCTTATATGGATGTCAGTTAGAATAAACAATGTCGCTTTCTAATGATAATGTGTTGATGTGACTGACAATCACATACGCTCACAAAACACCGATGAATGAAACTTTCATTTAACAAAAGAATGCTACCTCCCTAATAAAAAGAAAATGAAGTGAAACCTATTATTTTTTCTGTCCACAGAAATGTTTGCTTCAGCTATGAATGAACACTTTTACCCTACTTTATTAAACCAGTCATTCCTCGTGATGGAGCAGATGCCGCCAACCAGCATTCTATATCAAACTCTACCGTGAGCAATCATTTCCAGTTCTTTCTAGTTGCTATTCATCATATGCATATCTGCTCACAGTGCCCTCTTTAGTTTTCCGCTTTTCCGTTTTCATTCAGGATTTCAAGTTAGCGCTTCCTCAGTGATGCAGTTTGGTGATTTCCTCAATGTGTCTTAACAATTACAGCTCATTTTCCTCATTTTGTTCTTGGCTTCCCCCTTTCGAATATAGTACTTCTTCTTCACGTCTACTTGAATTTTCAGGATTTGTTTCCGGACTTTCTTATTCTCAAGCGACTGAGTATCCATTAGAGTTTTGTTATTAGAGGATGTGTGATTATATTCACTTTAGAGCGCATCTATTTGCCTGCCTTGGTCAACGTACTTATTTATCTGTGAATCTGTTTGACGAATCTAATCTACACTTCAAACCTCCCACGCACTTTGTACAAAGCATTTTCTATTCTATTTTCAATGACTCCAGGTCGGCATATATTTTTCAGGGTATGACTTGGTAACCACTTTATCACCTATATTAAAACTGCTTTGATGGCTTTCCAAATTGACAGGTTGATCATAATACTAATTGTACTTCTGCTTTTGTGCTAATTGTTGTTAACGTACGTTCTTTACGTTTCAGTGATGAGTCAATCAATTTAGACAAATCGTCAGCTTGTCCAAAATCAGAAGTAGGCTGGTAATTATTCTTCACGTCGTAATCGATGAATGTCCCTTTGAGTGCACTCAATGGGCAGAACTTGGCAAGTAAAAGGATGCGTTGACTAAAGATTTAAATAATTGAGACAGTAATTAGTTGCATACGGATAAATCCGACCAGTTAATGTATAACGTCATTGCTTGGCAAATTTTTAAACTCCTTAGACAAACTTACGGGCCTATTTATATCATAGGTCCTTGCAACCCACTCTTACAAAAGCGTAATGTTTGGCAGTCGTTTATCTACATCCAAATGTTAAACGGTTCTTTAAGCTCGTTTGTGGCAACTCTTTGACTGATAATAAAGAGTAAAGTTTCTCAGTAAGAGGATCAAGCCTTATCAGCTTTAGCTGAGTGACGCCCGTGAAAATTTGGGCAAAGAGTTGGATCTTGGCTGGTATTTACGAGCTCATATCACTGGTGTCTCGGGCGAGATAACTGTATCTCAAGCAAAGGACGAGTTTACCAAGTAGAAATCCATGCCATTCTACTTTATGTCCTTGGAATGAGGATATTCGCAGGTCTTCAGTATCTGATCGGAAATGTCACTGAATCATTGTTCACACATGCTACGATAATCTATGTATCAATATCCAGGTTGGGCACCGGAAACCATGCAAAAGTGAAAAAACGGATGAAGAGGAATTATTCTTGGCCCACTTTGATTAGTGGATAGGCTCAACTGCAGCCTACACGGACGTGCAATGTTGTTGAAGTGTGTTGGACGAGAACTATGGTTTCGAATGATGACGTACGATCAGTACATAAATTTACTGATCGCTTGAATGTGACCTGCTGGAGGACGCAGTCTTCTGTGTTAGAGCTCGAAAGGTAATCGCGACTAGTGATTGGAAATCTTAGGAAAAAATGACTTAGAATTGATTACATTGACACAGGTACATTCCAAAACACCTTGGATTTTGTGGTCATTGAACTGTTTTTTCCTCAAGTTCATCGTTATTACTACAATAATATCGTCTGCATCTAATCCTCCCCTCTAATACGGATAGTTTTAACAATCCGGCAATTACGGCTTCTAGCTGCGCTGATTTAGTGCGGTAACCACGACTGGTGAACGCCTTCCTGATCTTACGTTGCTAATGATTGAGTTGAAGATGAACGAACCAAACTGAAAAAGGAAGAGATGTTAGGTCAGCTAATGAAGCTGTTAGGTGTTATCAAGTTATGCAGTTAAAAATTAACACCGAACACGCTTGTTGCCTCTTATCTCGAATCACAGCAATAACACAGTGACATGCTGGAGGAAAGTGACTAAAGCAAGTATTTATATCAGTTCTTATGTCTATCAACTATTGCTACTGCCTTAGTGAGCGTCGAGTTGTAACCCGAGTTGGTCAACTATACGACAGTGGGTTATTAGTCTAACCTCAGTCAACTGCCTAAGTTGCCTGGTGAGGTCATCTTTAATATCCAGTAGCACCGCGAAGAGGCCTCGGGCTGAATTTTGCTGCACCGACAGGCAATAATAACCCACACTCTAGAATAACACTCATTGTAGAAGTTGGTATATATATGAAATTTGATACAAAGTTAAACAGTAGCAAGGTTTCGCTTCTGAATAGAAGAAACAAAACTCTAATCAAATCAACAGTTTCACTACAAAAATGACGAATTCACTAACATAACTTTAGTTATCCGTAAAACTGCTTGTTGCTTATCACAATCAGTGATCGGATTTATTTGTACACATCCTTTTGCCACGACTCTGTCCATTTATCTATCTTATCGAGTCCACCTGTGTGCGTAAATAAGTACAAATTATTCAATAGTACAGACTATCTGTAATATTCTATTTGTCACTACATTTTTGTGTTAGATCGACAACGTTAATGAATGAATGTCTCGTCTTAGTATGAGACTGGTGAGCAGTGGGCATCCACGACCGCGTACAAGATACTCCAATCCAGGACCTTCGTTCTTGCGCTCAAGCGCTTAACCTCTAAAACACTGAACCCACGATATTGAGCGACCGTGGACCATTATTTTCAGTGAGTAACTGCCTCACAACAGACTCGGTTCAATTCCACTAGTCTTGAAGTTAAGCGTACGCAGTTATTTACAATTTCGCGTATTTATTTAACTCATGAATAAACGCAACGGTTCTCATATTGTTGGCTCTTGGTTCGGTTTTCGCTTGTTGAAAAACTGTTACCAAGTTTAGACACAGCTAACAGCTGTCTTTTGCACTATCGCATGTTATTATTATTCTTTGTTACTATCACAGAAAGCCTTATTTATTTCAACAAAAACATGCATGAAACGTCAAAGATACCACACAAGTTGAGATTTGTAACTAATTTTTGTATATTATTAAATAAAAAACCACTGTTTTAGAGAAATAGTTGTTTTGCGAACTTCGATTTTTAGAGTATCTTAATTGGGTAGTTCGGACGTTTCGATAGACTCAATGGTCCTCAACTTCGGTTCCTATGAGTGACTCTGTAATGACCGGCCCTATGTCAAGTACACATAGCTTCTGAACGAACACGTTTATCCATTCTTCTCCAATGAACGAACATTCAAAGGTGTAAATATCTAGATTCAATCAATTCATGACATTGCGCGACCATCTTTCTTTGTTTTTCGTAGTTGCATTCCACATACTCGTCACAGATGAAATTAGCTGGTCTTTCTTGAAATCTCTTCTCAAAGGTGACCACATGAAGATTATCAGTTTTGAGTACGTGAGGATTGCTGAATTTTACGTAGATCACGGACTGGTCGAAGATATACAACCATTGACATGACAGAAGCATTCAGAAGAATCGGTCGTATGTAATAAATATTCTTTTCTATTCAGGAATTGTTGTCAACAGGACGGAGGCCTGATCAAAGCACATTTTAGAGAAGATGCCGTTGGGGCTCAGCAGTAGGTCCGTTTTCAACTGATCGACACTGGTAGGTAAATTAAAAAAACTATAAAAATTTTCCTGTGTGAAATTCATGTATAAAATGACATTTTTTACTTCACTGAATTAATTCTCTGTTTGCAAACGAAATATATCGACGTTTTTGTCCATATCGTGTTTTGATTTAATAATAGTTAGCCTAGAGAAATAAAGCGTCCCAGAATACAAGGCCGAAGAAAGAGACCTAATAATTGTATTAGTCAAACTTAAATTAACCTGAAAAATGTTATTTACTTTTCGAGGAAGCCGCTTACTCCAGGCCATCAGTCGTCGAAAACTTGAGTTTCTATTCATTGGTATGTGAATAATATATTGTTATACAATACATAAAATGTGTTGTTATGCATTTACCTTGATGAGAATGAAAACGAATGTTAACTGACAAATATCGAAAGACTCTCGTTTCTGTAGGGTCAGCCAAATGCGTCTCAATACAACATTACAGAATATCATGGTGAAATCTGAGAACAATACAGTAAATATTCCATTTGCAAACTATCCACTGATTCTCTCAGACTTCATTGTCCTTTCATTTCCACAACCGATCACTCACTGTTCTCGTTTTCTTCCTTTCCATCTTATTAGGATTCTGCTGCCAGGCTTTCCTCTTTTGATCGGTGATACACACTACTTATATCAGTCAACATCAGTAGTACAGAACACAGAATGTCTGCAGCTGCCTGTGAATGGGAATATAATACATACACATGTAGACAGTCATCCAATGATTGATCGATTTTCTAAAATGAAATTCGACCAATCGAAATGTGATTATTGATTTCATCTTCTGTATTTTGATTGGATGAATCAGTTGTCCTTGTTACCTTCCCTTCTTCCTCTTTCAGGATTATTGATCGATAGGAAGAAGGAATATTATCCCTTGAAGGAATATTCAAAAGTTAGTTTGACGATTTATTTATTTACTTTTCACAATGGAAACTTGTGATTCAATTAGATGAAGTAAGTTGAATAATGATTTGACCAATGTGTTCTGTGGTTCGAATTGTTATTCGCATTAATCTATTGTGTTTAAGAGAAAATCTCTGGGACTCATCATGGTTTGAATGGAATATGACAAAGTATCATCATTAGAGATGTTGCCATGCGTAAACTACTGTAGAACTGTGATATTCATAGTTATGGATTACTTATAGACAATAAGATTTCTACAATAAAACCTAATCACAATGATAGCTGAGCTACTCGAAGTGAATTACACGGAACAGTGTTGAAATCCTAATCCAGAATATCATAATCAACTGCTTGAATTACTAAAGTATTCAACCAGGGGAATAACTAAGCGAAAGGATTATTGTATAGTATGTCGTAAAATGAAATCTTGAAGGAATTATCCGATAATTATATAACCTGAATTTCCAGTCTAAATGAAATAATCATTGAAACCAGGGAGCAGTGGACGACTGCTTCGTCTTGGAATATTACTTAACATTGGATATCCATAGCACTTATTGAGATCAAGCTTAGACGGTTTACAGAATTGTCTAATCAACGAAAGTCCATGATATAAAGTACAAACTAAACAATTTAACCTCAATATGCCAATCTGTTAAAACTTATTAGTACACCGCATGTAAATGTTCACTAGTTATTTAAGTATCTTTGATAGACCATGGGTGTATTTATCAACTTCTATAACACAACGTAATCAGAATCTATGTATTAAGTGCCGCAGGGTGCTTCAGTGAAGCGCCTCCGATTGATTTATTTTACCGACTTTACCAAGTACAGTTAAGCTAATGTTGACAGTTATTGATAAATACACTCTCCTCCAAGTGCGGACTAATATTCACAATAAACAGTTGACAGCCATCGGATGATACTGCTACGCTGGTCCAATCAGGTAAGCAGAATAGCGTTCATTCGAGTGATCTATTCACTGACTCCACCAGCTGACTTCTGCCTATCCGAAATGGAAGCCATAACTTTTAAATGTTTATGTTGAAAACACCACAATATTCATCTATCCTACATGTTGATCTGTTTTGCTTCGTTTTCTTCCAGGATTCCCATCAGACAAAAGTAATAGTGCAGTCAAAATACAAACCATGTCAACTTTAAGCCAACAACGTAAACTAGTTGAACAACTACGTCAAGAAGCAAATTTAAATCGTCGTCCTGTTTCTGAATGTGTGCAAAAAATGATTGTGTTTATGGAGCAGAATCGAGAAAAAGATTGTCTAGTTTCAGGATTTGCGAGTAAGAAAGATAATTCATTCCAA
>CALYCO020000252.1:0-96995 GCA_944470365.2 Schistosoma intercalatum | reverse complement strand
TAACTCAGACAGTACCTACCGAGAAACTTCACTTATATAACTTAATAAAAGAGAAAAGAGGTGAACTTTAGAACTCCACCAAAACATTCTATGGCCTGAGAAAAAGTATAGTTAACCACAACCTTAAAAAATTTATCATTTTAATGTGACGTTAACCAGTCTATTATTGTGACTTGTTACATGACAATTAGCTTGCTTTTTAGAAACCAATGGATATCACATCTACCTTCTACTCGCAACCAAGAGTGGTTTCCCATCTGTCCTTTCCAGTCAGCAGATTGGTTATAGAGGAGTGGCTCTTCCTGAGGTGTGTAGTTCATGGACATACAATCTACTTATGAGTACTCTATCGAGTTGTATATAAAAACTACTGTCGATTTAAGTTGTACGATACGGTTGAAACGTTTGAATAAAGTGTTTTACCCGAAACTTTATGGTATCGTCATAGTCGTTGACTGAGTCATTAGGATCTAAGATCAGGAAAACGTTGGCTTCGGCTTGTTAAAGTGAGCTTGTATAAAAAAACAGACCATTTAGATCGGGTAAAAATCTAAAAATTAGCTTCATATGATACTGAAGCCTGCCTTTATGCAGTCGTTCGTAACTGGCATGATTTGCTTATATGTACTGTCGCTACTCGTTCATTTTTGTTCTGAGTAGTAGTACCTTTACAGTCTGAATATTCGAAGAGTGATAATCCTTGCATTTGTATATTTCTTGTAACTGCGGAGACGATTCGTGAGGGAGATTGGTTTGTATCACTTAAGATCTTCTAACTAAGTGTCCGCGATCACAATCCTCATTGTTATTGGGGATTTTTCAGGTCAGTTTTGCCAGTGGAATTGAGATCTATAATGACGTGATAGTCTTTTACAGGGGAAACAAGACTGAGTTGTCAGTCAGGAATTCTTTATTTGTGTGGATGCAACCTAGATGTGACGGTATTTGACGTTTTATCAACTGAGTTGCTGACTTGACGTTTTTGGATAATCCCAGTTCTTCAACGAGGTCGAAGAACCAAGCTACATGAGGTTTTGTCACCTCTATTGTTCGTGTTCAGCATAGTTGGAAGTAAGAAAAATGAAGTCTCCTATAATAAGGATGTAAATGTATTCCAGACGAGTAGGGAGGGATAATCGCTTCAGCATATGACTGTGGTACTTAATGTCAACTGTGTGCTTTCTCTAAATGAAGTACTGAGGTGTTAGATGATATCACTGACAACGATACTGATTGATCGACTCTTGAATATGCGCATGATGTACTATCAAGACGGATCGGCCCAGATCAGTTTTACATGTTTTTGAGTACGTTGAGGTTCGATTTCCTTATATTTGATAGTTTGATTGCAATTAGGATTATTTTGTCTTCTACTGATTGGTTGGATCATCTCATGAGTAGATTGTACTGTAGGTGTATCAACTGGTTTTGTTACGACACCTAGGCTCTTGAACATTTTCGATGGTAACTTTCGATTCCTTTTAGCATGGTTGAAGGGATTCTATTTGCTCACAGTAGAAGTTTTGGAGACTACGGTTTCACTTGGAGAGGCTATGCTGGGGGACACAAAATTACTGAGAGAGTCTAGTGTGACATTGATGACATGGTAGCTCTGAATCCCAGCATAATATGTGTTTGTGTTTAATCCATCAATACTGATGCTGCCGAAAACAATTTTCTTTACCTCGCTGAGTGGCTTCGTTTTTGGACTGCTTTTCTTGAGGGTTGCTGACAATTCTTCCGAAAACCTGTCAGAAGACTGGCAATATTGCTCAAAATATTGTTGGCTTTCATACTGCATGTGCCACATGCTCAGTCTCAATAAAGACGATAATCTACGGGTGAGTTCATGTTTGTAAAGCATCTTTTTGAAGCTATTCACTCAGAGAGCTGTTGCCATTCAGACTTTAAGAGAATTTTATGCGGGTACGACTCTTAATGAGAAAAAGTGATAGCGCACATGGGTCTTACTTTTTGATAAGCGAAGGCGATATTTCAGTCGGATGTTTGTGTTGGTTTTACCTAGTGTATTTATTGTGTAATGCGACATTATCAGATTACCACCATTCCTCTTATGGCCCAGCAAGAAAAATCATAGATCTAGGAACCCATCTTCGCAAGACTACTTTCTCAGCCCTATCATACATTTGGCTATTCGTTCCAGTAGTATGCATAAGAAATTCATGTATCGTCCCGAAAGGTTGGAGGCAACAATGTGAATTTCAAGCGTGGTTGTGAATACGTTTTAAACGGCGTTGCAGCTGTTGCCCCCAGATAGTCTTTACATAAAGCAAAGAGTCCCATCTGCCTTGGCTGCGTCCTCAATTCAGTTTAAACTAGTGTTCAAGCTCTTTCTGGTTTCTAGCTCAAGATTTCTCTCTGGAGAGTTAATCAAAGTTGAACTTCAAGAAGTACTTACTTACGCCTGCTACTCCCAATAGCAAATAGGCCTCCAAACAGCACTCTCCAAGAAGTACGTTGATTTTTTGTGCCACATGTAGGAGAATGTTAATGGCATGACACTTCAAAAGGTTAAGTTTATACCGATCGTCTGCTGTCCATTCCCCTATTTTTAAATGTCCTTCTGAAGCTCAAGTGAGTCATCTCCGCTTTTTATGGACCTCCAGACTTTGCGTTGTCTCCGAAGACTAGTGTTGCCAAGCTAATTTTATCTAACAGGTCGTTAATAAAGATCGGTGTACCCAAGACTGATCCTCGTGAAACCACTAATGTTTGGCCTCCCAACTCGCGTATACTTTATTTACCTTGGTATGAAACAAGTTTTCCTCATGGTGGGTTTGGAGACAAAATAGAACTAGGCCATTAGGACCCATCTTTGCAACTTTCGCTATGAATGGTGTGCTTGGTAATATTTCGAACGCATTCGGGAAGTCAGAAAACAACACGTGGGTTGGTATATTTTGGTCTCAGCAGATTGTCTAGCTGTTCAATGGTGTGAAAAGATACGACAAACTTGATCAGCCTTTGGAAGTCATTTTGAGCTATGTGGACGACGTTCATCTTGTCGATGTATTCCGTCGTCTGCTCATTGATCAGTCCTTTACATTACTTTCGAGAGTAGTGATAGTCTAACTACTAGTTTGCAGAAGGCTTGGTCTTTCCAATCTCCTTCTTTGAAGATTGGAAGCACAATAGCCCGTCTCCATTCTCTTGGCAATTGGTGTGACTTTAGCGAATGCTTGAACAGGCAACATACCGATGTGCTGATGGCTTTTTTTCAGCATCACAATTACAAGGCGGATTTTGTCACATCGTGCTGACTTTCCTGGAAGTAGGGATTCTGACCTCCCTATCCCTAAACTGGCGGTTGGATGAATACTCACCAGGCCATCAGATGACACGAGTTGAACAGTGTTTTACGCTTGTAATTTCCTGTCCTAACTAATAAGTGAAGTTGAAGTGAATGATTTTTGACTTCTCTAAGTTGATAAGATTACCAGCGTTAAAACTTCTGAAGGCACAGACCTCATGTTTTGTGGGACACCTTCTAGTCATGAGCCTATAAAACTACTTTGGGATGAATTGTAGCTGTTGGCTCGGTCTATAAATACCTTGCAACGCTTCAAATGTTGGCGTAGCATCTATTTCATGATCTCTAGTAATATCTGAGGTCAGAATCACCTAGATAAGCTCTCTATTTATCTTTGGATCTTCCATTTCTAGGTGTATATTTTGTTCAACGTACGTTTAGTAAAAGAGCTTTCTGAACAATGTTCCTCACTATTTCCCAGTGGTTATCTATCATTAACATTCACTACTCTTGCGATCATGTACCATGCTGAAGATGCTCTCTCCTAGTCATGTAGTATTCCATAGTATACAAGAGCTAGCGAACATTCTCATTACCCAAAGTACGCTATTGGTGGAAACGTTGACTTTGACTGTGTCGAGGTCACTACTACATACTGATACCTGGACATGGACACCTACAATTATAAGCGGATCATTTGTTGAAAAATAGTCTAATCTTAGAGATTCTCCGTCTTTGTCTCACATCTGACCGTCACCCACAAGTTCAGGTAGCCCTGAAATTCCAACGGTCATGACAAGTCGCTTATGAACCCACTCTAAATGGATTGAAAAACAATGTGGGATAGTACAATTTTAGCTTTATACCTTCCTCTAATAGGTTGTCAATGTTTCTTCTATATCTTAATGAAATCAGTTTTTATTCTTTCTTTCCATTTTATATTTATATCTGAGGCCTAGAACTCTCTCGTAGCTTGTTTCAATCTTCCATCTTCTCACTGAGATTCCTCTTCCGTTTTATGACTTTCGAGTTGAAGTAGAACATGTGTTTTAAAAGTGTATATCCGGTATAACCGTTACTTTGTAGTGCGGTGTCGAGTCGCTGTTGACTATGACCACCATTACAGGAAGACTACGTGCCAGTTAACAGATAAGATCCGCCGTAAGTCAAATACCAGGAGGCAGTTGATGGCTATAGTCGAGATGTATTCGTTGGCGATCTCGTGATATCGCAAGAATACCGAGATCGTGCCAGGTTACAAGTGTAGTTACTGAGCGTAACTGAATTCGTGCAAGGTCACAATCAACGGAAGAATGTATGTGTTTTGCTACCGTTAAACAAACACATACAGTAAAACAATCCCTGATACAATTGGTTAAAATAATAATTGTTTCCATTACAACAATCGCGTTCTCTTGATAAAAGTAGGTCACTACAACTTTGTGAGAGAATCAGTCAGTAGACACTGACGAATTTGTGAATATCATTTAAGTTTAAGTTGATAAGCGCAGATTGGTCGATTTCATGCCATGGATGTCAGTGTTTCAATAGTATGAACTTCTCCGATTCGCTTTATTTAATATAAGAAGTTACTTGAACGGTATTACTTTTTTCATAAGTAATGATAATATATTTCTGTCAGAGCAGGTACACGCCATTTCTATAGTCACGATCTAAAAGTTACAACAGCAAGCGCTCTACGGTTTCACTTTATAACAACTATAAACCTAATAAGTTAGGAAGCATTTTGCGAACCAACAAATGTTGTAATTTATAGATCATGCCTGTAAAAACGGTGTGTACCTGCACATGCAGAAATATATTATTATTATTATTATTAACACTAGTTAGCCTAAAGTATGCTTCCAAAGTATAGTCATTAAATAGACTAACTCAATAAAAGTAAACAACAGTAAACTCTTGCAGATATCTTAGAGTGTTGACGATTAGGTTTATTTTTCAGCATTATACTGATTACAGTTTCTAAAATATTTCTCCAAAGTGGAGGTAAACATTTTGTAGTGGAACAGACATAGGCATGATGAATTATTAGATTAAAATCGAACTGGCTCTTGTTGCAAGAACTAAATGTGATTAGAGACTCGAGATTAGAAAATGCGGTAATGAAGAACGATGAGTTATGACATTAAACAAAGTAGAGTGCGTTCAAATGATGGAATGGAAGTCGAAAGCAGAATAAGGTTTGCTGTTTATTAGAAAGGAAAGTGCATATAGAGAGTAAAGTGTTAAGAAAACTAATAACTTTATCTTTTATTGCCCTTTTTTTTGGTTTTTTCCTCACCTGATGCCAACCACATGGTCCTAGTGTACAATTTTGAGTCAGCATGTTATAGGTTGTCATACTGAAACAACTAATCAGGCATGAAATTGAAAACATGAGTCTGGATAGCGAACGTAGGATAACACTTTTGATGTCACAGATCGATCGACTCGTTCTCAATCAGAAAGAGTCTAATACAAACAAAATGTTCTGCCCCACAACGTTTTAAAGGCCCCGAATTTAGATTATGAATGATTGTTAGTGAAATATACACTCTGACAATCCTCGTATATGTTCATCGACTTAACTCGCGTTAGTAAATGACGGCATTAAATAAGTCGAATAAGAGAATGGATTTTGGGGTAGATATATTTCGTACACTCAGTGATCTGAACAGACAATCAGGAAGACAGGACAAAGAGAGGAGAGCAAACCAAATTGGAGAAAGCAAGTAGACCAATTTGATTTAACAAAGCATGAATCGATACTTATAGTCACACAAAGATAGGTCACAGACATGTGGTGAGTAAGATAGGGAATGCGCACATATACGCTGACATACGAACAGTTAATGTTAATAAGCGAAATGACAAGGTCAAAATTCGAATCAAGAAGAGTGAATAAATTGGCCTGTCCAGAGGCTAGAATAAACTATATGGGCTTGACACAGCACCAGCACCTACAAAGTCAACAGGGAACCCACGTTGACCAGCCGTCACAATAAGGAATCCACGTTATGGTATCTATGGATAATCAAGGCTGTTGAAAATGGGTAATCTTAAAAAACGTTGTTACTAGTCATACCATGAAGATATAACCACTCTTTACGTAGTATTTGGTTGGATTAGATTTAATTCATTGTCTTCCTCCTACTTCACATGAGACGTGACTCGCTTCGGCGTTTCCGTTGGTCTTCATCACTTGTGATGGCTCCCTAGGATCTAACGTCATGGACACACGCAAGAGCCTAGAATCCACGTTTTTTAGGCATCCCTTGTGAAAATTAGGACTAAGAAAGGATACCTACATGAACTGCGGATGTTGTGACTTTCATAATTCATGGACTATATTGATCTTGTTGTAGAACATTAGTTTCTCCAGTTAATTGCTGACGGGGGATCGAAGTCGATTTTTAATACGCCTCTTTTCATATATATCAAAACACCTCAGGGTGGTCGTGGTCGAATTTTATTCAGATCGTGGAACAGTAAAGTTGAAGTGCCAGCTTATGTGTTTTTAAACATGTAATAGGATGATGAAAAAATAATGCCTACACAAAATAAGGAAGTGAGCAAATGCTTGGTACAAAGTAAACAAGAGGTCCTCGGCCAACTAATGAACACCTAGCTTAAGCTGTCACAGATTTACTTAATTCATCTTCGCTATGAGGGATGCTTGTAGTACAAAGTCAGACGCTTCTGGAAAATGAAGAATGTAGTGTGCGTCTGAACCCCCCAGATTCAGCCGGCTGTCTAACTCCTCTATCCTATGAGGACAGCCGACCTATTTAAAGCAGCGTTGCGACTCGTAGAAACATCTAGAGGCGAAATCAGTATTGTTCAAATATCGTAAGACGATTCTTTGAAATCTCAGGAATATAATACTATTTCTCTTAGACGTCGATAAGGAAGCCGTTTGGATCGCCTTAAATGTGGAAATTATCGAGACGTGACCACTTTGAAGGAGAGGGTATCCCTGAAACCCAGCTACCAAATTGCACCCCCAACTGTAGACATTCCTTTATGCTTATGATGCGAATGAACTCGGATACGTGTCCTAGAGGGAATGACCAAGGGTGTGTAAGATGTTAAACGTTACCACTTAGTCTATGGTATTCTAGAGCAGAAAGATCTAATGCTTAGTCGAATTACTTTTAGGGCTTGAACTTGAAGCCACGAATTGACTTTGTGGCTAGATCTAAAATGTAATATCCTTAAAGCGATGAAAGGAAGGTCGAAGAAACTACTTGAGATTGTTTTTAACATCCTACGACGGGACTATCTTATGGTGTGCTTCAACTTTAATGGTTGGAGATTGATTTAACAAGCATATTTGATCCAGTGAGCATATAAGTTCAGACCTCAGAAAAGCGAGATACTTAAATTTTCTTCAGGCAACAATATTTCTACTGCAGAATTATTTAATCATCAAGCCCGAACTTTGAAGAACATGCCTCCTCTATTATTTCTAAATCTCGACGGCTAATTGGTTTTATACTGAGAAACTTTTTCACAACAGAGGCTAGGCTTACTCTCTAAAAAATATGTGTACGGTCCTCCCTTGAATACTGCTTTTTTGTCTTCTCTAATATGAATATCACAAACATGATAAGAGTAGATGTTCAAAGACGTTCCACAAGCCAACTGCTAGGATGTAACTTGAATCTCGATTACACAGACAGATGTAAGCATCTATCTTTAGAACCGTTATGGCACCGTAGGCTAAAAAACAATTTAATATTTCTCTACAAAGCGATATATGGGCTCTCCTTTCTAACCTCCTGCACGACTATTACCCACGACCCAGCCTATAGACTTAGAAACAACGCATATAGACTACTTACCGCGAAACACCAAAAACAAATGCGTTGTAAGTTTTTAACAGTACGGTATAGTTTATTGTGGGACAGGCTGCCAATGCCTATCCGTAACTGTGATACGTTTACCAGATTCAAGAAGCTAATAACCCTATTTCTAGACTATAAAGAGCCTCAACATTTCCTTGAACTCCCGCCCACCAATGAGGCACTTTATTACGGATCGCCTAGTTTCTAGAAAGAACAAGAATATAACAAGCCCGACAGTTATTAATATGAATATAACCAAATCACAGAATATATGGCTTATCCTTTCCTATTATTCATTGTTTATTGATCATGGCCTTATGCTCCTAACCCTAACTTTCAGTTCCCAAATCTCTCTACAGGTTAAATGTACATTATTCTTCCTAAAAGTTATGCCTTTTTTTCTATTGCAAGTAGACAGATAAATCACTAATCTTATGGATGCTGATCTACTAAGGCCGATCATACAAAGCTCAAAATCTGGCCGCAAAGTCTTGTGAGTTTCTCAATGCTTTATTTTTCTTACCCTAAAATCTTTTATTTCTCTACAATTTTATACCCTCTCATATCTTTTGATTTGCTATTAGTCCTTAATTCTTTAAACCATTAGTTATCTTCATAGCAGTGTGATATACTATGTGGACATCTAACCCATAAAACAAACTTTCTAACTATCTGATTTGCTTGTAACATGGACCTAGTAGAGACAGTGCATTCCAACCATGGGCTTTGATTAAAGCAGTATTCATACGTACCACCAACGTAAGAGAGCCTAGCATCACAAAAGGAGGAAGGGTGGCGTTACTGACCAGCAAACATGATGGTGGGGAGATAAATTCAATCCACCCATGTCTGTAGGGCAGAACAATTTGTTTGATTACGGCTCCTTATGGTTTAGTGGGATGTCACGAACTTAGGGTTTTAATGCTGATTGATCATGCAAAATACTTCATTAAATCGTATTACGAACGTTCAATTGGTTTCACTTCCTGCCTAGTAATCCTATTACACGCAAACTAGACAATTTGCTAATATACGTAGCCTACTCAAGACCCCATGATAGCTGAGAAAAAAACAATAATACAAAAAAATGAAAAGAGCTCCAATAGCCCCGATAAAAAAGGGAGATAGCGAATTGGATATCACAATACTGCTTCTAACACTATATTTTATTTTATAAATACACAGAATCCCATACTCTCAGCTCCTTTCTGAATCACCTCCATTTGCCAGTTATATGTCCACTCATTTCTTGTTTTCTTTGACCTATTAAAATGCTCTTTCTAAACAAATACTTTAATTAAAGAAAATTAGGCTTGTAAACTGGCATGCCTCATGTAACAAACTGTTATTTGAGAGTAAATTACTATTATTATTATTATTAAGAACAGAGGATAAATATCCATCATCCTCTACTGCTAAACATATAATTGAAACAGGTCATAAGATTGATTTAAACCCGGCTTTTGTGGTGTTTTATGAAAGCGCAAAAGGGCGTATACTAAGGTTTCTTGAAGCCATAGCCATACGAAAATTCAAACCCCCTATGTGTGTTCAAAAAACCGTCTGTTCTTACCTTAAACCTACCCTGGTAATATTGACTTATTATCCAGAGTGATTAGGTTTTGAATTGTGTTCACATTATTATTATTACTCTTATCATTATCCTTACCGCGCTTTTCGAACGGGAAGTTTAGTCCTAACGTGATTTGCATTTATCAAACTTGCTGTGTTCTTACGCAACAAAAGTACCATTTCTGACCAAAAGAATGTATCCTGAGCTAAACGTTCGGTAGATTACTTTTTTTTGAGTTTCATCCAATTAAATAGTTAACTGTGGTTTTGCCTCAGCTTACTATTCGGTTTTTTTCTTCAGTTTTTCACGTAAAGACTAGTTCAGTTTATCTCATCCGTTTTATCGATTTTTGTCCGTTTCCAGTGTGTTTTTGGTGTACTTTTTACGGTCTAAGGCTTTTGCTAGCATCTGCAACACAGTTTACGTCATTACAGTCATGAAAATTCATGCAAACGACCTGGATGCCGTTTTGCTGTTACATCTGGCATACAGTGCGACAACTGCAAAGGTTGGTTCCACGAAGCGTGCGCAGATCTCACAGCAACTGCTTATAGCAGACTCAGCAGGTCGGATCATAAGTGGGAATGTGTTACGTGCGGCACGGATGCTGAGGTCTTGCTGAGTAATATCATTGTCCTACTGACAGGTCTGCAGAGCAAGTTGTCGGCAAACTTGGTAAAAGACAGTCAAAAAATGGGTAAACAAACAAGAGAGCGCATTGAAATCGAGAACAGGGATGTCGACAGGTCTACCAACGACGGAGCATGCAACAGCATTAATGATGACACGCTGAAACTCAGCACCATGATTACGACGACGGTACTCGACTCCCTCAGCAAACTCGGGTCTCACACCTCAAGGTCCTTGAACGCGACAGTGGTTCCCAAAAACTCTGTAGGTGATTGGACCCATGTCAAAAGAGCTAAAAAGGGCCGGGCGTCACAGTCTAAGTTGAACATCCCAGCTGTTGAACGGAAGTCGACTGGTGAGCTGGTCGCACAGTCTACCCCCAAGATTGTCCGTCCGGTCATCAAAGAGCCAAGGATTCATAAACGTGCTCCGACCCCCAAACAACAAGGTGCTAAACCTGAACGCACCGGAAAACCTGGGACGACAATAACGGTTCGTGATGACTCTCTCATAGTCATGAACTTCAAAAACAACCCTGACCTTCCTCTCAGTTTGCAGGACAAAAATGATAGGATGCTCTGGAGAGAATTGAACAAGAAACTTGGACTTCCAAGAATAGAGCCTTTGACAGTCACACGGCTTACTCGGGGAAGGGAATCTAAGCATCAAAATCATCCGAAGCTACTTCGTGTAACACTTAAGAATGCTACTGACGTAGAGGATGTCTTACTAGCTAGCCACTTACTGAAATCAGATGGGAACGTAAGAATACTGCCTGACATACCGTATTCTGAGTGCAATCTCATCCGGAACATCCCCAAAGAAACTCGCGATCTGTTCTTCCGCGGGAGGAATATAATCGTGCAAGGTATACCGGAAAATACGGACCCTACTCAATCAAATTCTGACATCAGGGAATGGAAATTCATCAAACAGTCCTTGAGGCTCAAAAACATACTGACTCAGCATGTGACGAGACTAGCCAAGAAGGATGGTGATTCTAGACCCCGTCTAATGAAGATAACCTTCCCATCTTCCCATAGGGCGGCTGCAACTCTAGAAGCATTTCGTGCCAACAGACGTCGAATGCCACCTGGAATCCACATGCACCCGGATAGGCCATACGAAGCTAGGACCAAACACAAAGGCAAGTTGGGGCTGATCATTCCACTTGTGGACTGTCTAGGCGATAGAAAAACGTGTAAAGGACAGGGCCTACCACCTCGGCAAACCTCTTATAGATGGGCTACCTGTCCATTCACGTAAGGCTCATGCAGACAAACAGGAGGAAGCTCACGCGTTCCAAATTGAAAGCATAAACTGCTTATATATGAGCGCCGCGAGTCTACCAAACAAATTGGATAAACTACGTCAACTTAGCAATGCTAATAAGGCACATCTGGTAGAAATATCCGAAACCTGGATATAATAATAATAATAATAATAATAATTTATTCTCAAATAACAGTTTGTTACATGAGGCATGCCAGTTTACAGGCAAGATCAAATTGATACAAATGATACAATATACACTGTATTAAATTACATAGCTGGGTTGAAAATTTATAAGACATGAATGTAGATTGTTTTAATCAGTACAACAGTTGGCGCGCACCACGAGAGTTGCGTTGCGAATGTGCGACTGATGGTCAAGAATAGATCCATCGAAGGTATGAGCTTCTAGAAATCGCAACCTTATGTCCCTTTGGGATATCCAAGGCTTTAAGGATGGTGCAGGATGAAGTAACCTGTTCCATATCTCAAGGGGGCTGAAATGGGGAGCAAGTTCTCGCACCATGAGTTAGCATTACCCAGGATGTCTTTGTTCCACAATGACAGAAAATCAGGATTTGGGGGTGGAGTAGCTGATTACATACGTTCTTGCCTGGAGGTGCATCAAGTTCATAACCTCGAGTTTAACAATCGCGAGGAATCTATATGGTGCTCTGTAAGATTGTCTAGTCGGAGTCATTTACAGGAAGCCAACTGCCGACATCGAGTACGATAGTCGTATGCTGGAAGGACTATACCGCTCTACTCGTCTCGGTTTCACACACATCCTGATTCTAGGGGACTTTAATCTACCTAGAGTCAACTTCACGGAACACACGTATACTGGAGGCGACAACTCAACTGAAGCTCGGTTCTTCAACCTCATCGATAACTTGGGCTTATATGAAAATGTGAGGTAGGCAACTCGTTGGAGAAACAGTCAGACACCATCGCGCTTAGACTTTGTATTCACAAACGAATAATTCCTAGTTGACAACCTCTCAATCCTGGCTCCCTGGGAAAAAGCGATCATGCCGTCATAGCCTTCAGTTTTGTCAGCAAAACTAAGCTAAGATACCCCACCAATAACTTGCGTTGGAAATTTAAACGGTTGAATGTGCCAGCTCTACACGGCTATCTACAACAGGTGGTTTGGGATGTTCACCCCCTACTCGATGTGGACGGTCATTGGGACTTCTTACTGCACACACTCTTACGTGCCACAAACCATTCAGTACCTCAAACGGTTCCCAAAAGCTACAAGCCACCTACAATAATCAAGAATCGTACCCCTCGCCTGCTATGCCGCAAAAGGCACTGTTGAGCGGAATACAAACGAGCTGACAACGACGGAGCATACAGGCAATATAAACATATCAGGAACATATGCACGAAGGCTATAAGAGAAGATAGGCTTCAGTACCAGACAAAGCTTATGGACAAATTTGCCTCTAATCCTAAAAGCTTATTCCGTTATGCAGCTTCTCTTCGTCAAGCCAAAACTAGAGTTTCCCACCTGCTAGGTCTTAACGGCCCGACCAACAACGATGGCGACGCCGCTAACCTTCTGGCTGAACATTACTCGCAGACATTTCAACCGACCGACATTAACTTTACTGATGACAATTTCATTTGCAATTCCACAGGACTTTCCGAAGTGGACCTAAGCGCTGACTTGGTGTTCCGGAAACTGCAGCACCTAAGATTAGACACTTCTCCTGGCCCGAACATGGTCCATTCCGCCATACTGAGTGAGGCAGCCTCAATCCTGGCAACGCCGCTTAGCGTGATGTTTTCACACTCGCTAAGTCGAGGAGAACTACCGGAGAATTGGTGACTGGCTCACATCACACCAATTTTCAAAGGAGGTCGACGCAGCGAACCTTGAAGTTACCGACCGGTGGCTCTTCTCTCCATACCTTCAAAAATCATGGAGTCCCTGATATGCGACGGTACGAATGACTATTTACTGTCCTTAAATTTCTTCTCACCTCAACAGCATGGTTTCAGGAAGGGTTACTCTTGTATAACCAACCTGCTGACTGCGGTGGACAAATGGACAAGCATCCTCGATCGCAAGGGAAAGGTTGATGTCATCTACCTAAATTTCTCCAAAGCTTTTGATAAGGTTAACCATTTATGTCCTATCAATAAGCTCAAACGATTGGGTATCAGACCACCTCTAATCGATTGGCTCACTTCATATTTGGAAAATCGACATTTTAAGGTCAGGGTTAATTTCCCTTTATCTCAGGCTATGGAATGTCATAGTAGGGTCCCCCAGGGCTCAGTACTAGGACCTCCTCTCTTCTTGATCTATATAAATAATCTTCCTCAACAGGTAACGTCAGACTTATTACTTTTTGCTGACGACATGAAACTTTGGAGAGAGATACGCAACCAAGACGATATACAGGCACTTCAGGAGGATCTGACTCGACTTCAAAGTTGGGCAGACGATAATGGACTTAACTTTAACACTTCAAAGTGTAAAGTACTCCATCTGCGACATGTCGCAGACTACAGTTATAACTTAGGTAACTCCTCTCTAGTGGTATCCCAAGTCGAAAAGATTTAGGAGTCCTGGTGCCCTATGATTTCAAGTCTTACGCTAACTGTGACAAAGATGCCTTCCGAGCAAACCTTGCACTGGTAACATTGAAGCGCATTTTTGGCCAGTTTGACGGAAGAATTTTCCATATAATCTTCAATAGTTTTATCCGTCCCCATTTAGAGTACGGAACCACAGTATTTCTCCCCTCATTCTAAAAGGATAAGGACACCCTGGAGCGTATCCAACGGCGAGCCACGAAATCAGTTCGAAGACTCAAATTTAAACCTTACGAAGAGCGCCTCCATTCACTTAACCTTTACTCATTAGAGTATAGACATCTTAGAGGTGACCTGATGGCTTATAGTATCCTTAACACTTCTGGACATACTCTCAAACACCTAATTAAGCTTAGTTTCAACACTAACCTAAGAAGTAACACCCAAAAACTGTGGACACAACTTCTACTCCTTAAGAGTTGTCAAATGCTGGAATGCGCTGCCGGCCGAGCTAGTCCAAGCGACTTCCCAGGAGTGCTTTAAGAGGCAACTTGATCTATTCTTAAGGACTAAGGATAGTATCACACTATGATTTACTAATTTCTTTTCCTCTTTTATTGTTAACATACCTAGGTTCCTGCCTGGAGGATTTGGTGATCCCCTGCTACTAGACACGGAAGCCTGTTAAGAGAAAGCTACTTCTATTCCGTCCACACTCATTTGAACCATTTGAATCTCCTCTTACCCCGTTTCCAGTCTAGATGACCTTTTATTTTTCACATATAAATGCTCTTAACAAGTATATGTGTGATCAGATTTTTCGAAATGTATTGCGCTAATGTATCACATAGCTCTGATAATCTTCGTCTTCTAATTACAAAGATTATCATTCATTCGAAGGTAATCTGTTATCTGTTCACTGGCTTTATTTGTTGCATTTTAGACCTGACTGTTTTTTACTTTTTCTGGTTACCTGAAGCCGTTGCAATGGTGAGGGGTGGTATAAAGAGTACTTACAAGCGTAATCGAGATGGACCAAATGGTACTTGCTCTGTCGATAAACGAACCAGTGTGAGATTATCCTAAACAAGCCTCGAGTCAACTGACTTACATGGAGCAAAGGAAGAAAGACTGATTTCAAGAGGCTTCGTCAGAAATAAAAGCTCAGGAATCCCCCTGCCCTTCAAATGCCAATGAGCAGGAAACGTCTGGAAAAACCTACTGTAAGACTAGGTCTGTTTCTGGCAGGAAAAACAACGACCTGATCACTCAATTTGTCGACACTCATCTAGGATCTCACATTATGTGTGACACGACTGTGATTCTCTCGTAATGAGATTACAGATACATAGTGAACTAGGGTTCGCCTGTAGCCACGACTTGGAAGCTACCGCACACTGCCGTGTGATAGTCGCAAAGGTCCTAGAATTCTATTGTCAATAAGTAAAGCTTTCAGTCATGCCGACGCTAAAACCATTTCGCCTTTGTGTACAGTGTTCATTCATCCTGAACTTCAGTACTGGATTCAAGAGGCTAGCTCCTGTCTGGATAGAAACAGTGAGCTGTTGGAGAAATTGCAAAAATTGCAAATAAGCTGATTCCTGGGGTCGTAAAGATCTCGTATAATGAAAGACTGTCCAAACTAAATCGATTTCTCTTGTATTATGGAAGAACCAGAGGCAATGTAACCGCAGTTTGTAAGTTACTTAGCGATAGATTGACATCCGACATACGCTCATTTTTCAAGAACTGAGAATTTAGGAGGACACTGATAAACTTCGCAAGCCAAGAAAAAATTAAATCGATCTCCTCACCGAATGATCAACAAGTGGAATTAACTACTTCAATATGTGATTAGGGCTCTATCTGTCAACTCCTTCGAAATAAATTTGAGTCAGCTGAGAGACCACCACTGTCAGGACTAACATAGGCCACCAAGTCTCGCGTCTACTCGAAAGTGAAATGAAACATGGAAGGGTGGTACATGTATTACTGAAATGTTAAGTAAAACATTGAGACGTTAGGTGGGTTTCCATAAATATGACTGGTGAGTTAGTTATCAGAGTCCTATATTTGTTTCTCACTTGGACTACAAAGAATTGTTTAAATGCTTCAAAGGTTCATGTGGAAACAGGATTTTGGATTGTAAGGTAGTCGGTTGTAGGTCACGAGGCACCACGTCGTAAGATGTTCTCAAGTACCTGTGATTACACAAAGTTAAGGTTGAATATCAGACTTTGTATTCAACGACTTGAATATGTTCAAAAAAAGAAATCTGAAATATCAAAGGGAATTCGTCGAGAAATCGCGGACCTTTTGAAAGATGGAAAGGTAGACAGAGCTCGCATTAAAGTCGAACAAATCATTCGGGATGACTACTGTGTGGAAGCCATGGACATTATACAGTCATATCTTGAGACGTTAAACGCGCGATTCGGGCTAATTCAAGATGCAAAGTGAGACACTATGCTTAGTATTACATAATTTAGGCTGCCAGATGCATCTCTTGAGACACCAATCGCGACTATACTATGGTCCAAATCACGAATTAAAAATGAGATTCCTGAGCTAGATATTGTCGGGCAGCAGCTCGCCATTAAGTTTGGTAGGAATTACGTCCGTGAATGTTGTGAGAAGGCTAACATGGTCAATCGTACCGTCATGACAAAATTGAATTCTATCGTCCCTGGGGCGAATTTGGTTGAAATGTACTTGGTTAGTTACTTTTTCCAACAATCTAAGCCATTTGGCCTACCGTGTTAATATAGCATTTTATTACTCATTTTGACGCTGTTATTTCCATATGTCCATCAATGTTAGTTCCAACCGCTTGTTTGATATAGTGCTAATAACTAAATTTCATTAGATACGACAAAAAATTCAGTCTGTCAGTCACCAAGCTTTTTGTAACTGAGGTTTCAGTCCAGTTATTCATGACACTTCACTAGTAACACTGCCGAGCTGAAACATGAACAAACTTGTCAATAAATTCCCAAATTCACTTCCGATTCAGGACCGTTCATTGTACAGTAAATCTTTAGATCCAGATGCAACCCTTCAAGGTCTGCTAAAATCCGAACCAAATGTGTCATACAATTGTTCAATTTGTATTTAATTGGTGATGAGTGTTTTTGTCTTAATGATAGCATTTTTAGCCGCATCCAAACATTTGCTCATTATAAAATTCTACTACCAGCGGGTACTGAAAAGTATGGGCCATACAAACAGATATTATCGCAGAGGCAAAAAGGGGATAGAAAGTACAACCAAAGTGTTAAGCAATGGTCTTTACAACATAGCCTATGATCCCTAAGCAATAATCATCCAATTTCTGTAAACTTAATTGTATAGTGTGTATAGAGAAGTTCATGATAACTAGTTCTAGATAGTTTAGTTGTCCAGGATTCCAGATATCAGAAAGTTCGTCAGAAGGAATCTCTATGCCCTAGTGATAACAGTCTGGATACCTTTAATCATCCACTTAATGTTCCTATATCCACTTGTTTTTACAGTTTTAGAAGGAATTTCGGCCTCTACACAATTAGTGCTGTTTTAATGATATTAGATAGTACTCTCGAACTTGTCTCCTAATGTTTTTGAGGTTTCGGCTTCTAAAAATAGGAAATTCAGCGATTGTATATATGTTAATATATGGAATTTCAAGCATTAATTCCCTGAGAAAATATAAACAGTAAGCATGACCAAATAGATTGTAATACTAGGTTATATAATGTAAATAGTGATAGAGGTTTGTTTGGCTTCTGTAAGAGGTGTGATAGATTAAACGTTTTTGTTGCAATTACTGAAGGTATTAGAATAGTTTAGCACAATTTAGTGACATCAGTAACAATTATGAATAAATTCCTGAGAATATGAGAAACAAAGGAATATTCCAAATGCGAAATCAGTGAGATCAAAACTGGTAGTTCAATGCTATTCTAAAGATAATGATTTAAAATTAGCATGTTATTTTATTGGATAAAAAGTTTCTTCTGGGTAGTGGTTTTGTCTTTGTCATCAGTTTGTTCGGGTTTTTGGACCAAACACATTTCATCCACTAGACAATATTGTCTTCATTCATTAAATCATAATGGTGGATAGATTCTGAAAAATCGAGGAATTCTTTTTCTAAAAGTCACCCTACTGTCTTTTCATCTTTCACTTGAGGTTAATATAAGTTCGTTTCTTAAAATATCTTATTTCATCCAGTCTTTCATATTGATGGTTTAATTCTTAGCTCTCGTCGTCATCAGGTGTTCAATTTATCACTACTTTTCAGCCGAAAAGAAAGCCAGTAATAAACTTTATGAATTAAAATAAGTCTGATTATTGTGGTTATCTATAATTGTTTTCATAGATCCCTTTTATCTTATCATATTTTGCCTCATAGTGTTTATGAAGTTTATAAGCATCTCCCTTTCCATACACAATACCAGGTTGAAATCGCGAAAAGTTATGATGTTAGTTTCACTCCCGACACACATGTCATTTGCGACTCTAATCTAATGTTCAACGATAACTTGATTGAATTCAAACCTGATAGTTCTGTTGGGTTACCTAGTATTCCATCCAACTTTGGAGCATGCAGCATGCCATGGGCAACTACATCGATGTCCGATAAAGCTCCTTATCCTACGGAATTTATCAATGAAACTAAGATTCCATCAGGCATCCCGTCAAATGAAACAATGCCCTCAAACACAACCAGTACGTCCCCTTCATGTTTTTCCCTTAAGTAAATTTATATTTTTAAAAACTAACAATTGATATTTTCGTAGTCATTTTGTGTTATTCAATTGCTTTTCATATTGTTAATGGTGTTCAGATTTTCTAAGTGTTAGTAAAACTGTAGTGTAGCCCACATAACTTATTCTAGCTTATGAACAGGCCAATTTATCTATTCTTCTTGAGTCAAGTTTTGACCTTGTTAATTATGTACTGATCAACCCTGATTGTTCTTTATATAGGTGTATGTGTGTGTACTTTTTATCCTACTTATCACATATCTGTAGCTTATTGATTAACGCTTGGTTAAATCGAGTTGGCTCACACATCATCTCCACTGCACGTCATTTCGCTTCATTTTTCTGATTGTTCAAATTAATGAGTGTACAAAATATACATATTCAAAAATCCATTATCATATTTGGCTTATTTAATCCGGTTATTCACTAACACAGATTAAATCGATAACTATACGGGGATTAGCGATATGTATACTTCGATAACTAACAGAAATGATCCAACTCGAGTCGATAACATCGTCCTATGTAATTGACGTCAAAATAAAGGGTCCCACTAAATAACAACTTTAAAATGCCCTGGTGCGGCCAAAAGTGAGGAGAGTTAGCTCTCCCTCTCGAAACGCTCTCAAGTGGCCACGTGCATACAACCACTGTCAGGGAAGTCCTACTCACTGTCTTCCTGCGGTAGGGGTGTTGTTTACGAAATTGAGAGGATGAAAAGCGAATGTCCGGGACTCTAACCGGGTTGGTGGATATTGTGGACCCACCTGGGGGAGTTGGAAAACCCTGATTCCAAATCAATGGTGCACATAGGCTCCAGGATCCTGAGCGAACAAATGAGGTATGAACCAGTTGTTGGTCACCGGCTGTTATGAGACTGCATCTTCTGACGTTGCTCCACTGCCATGTGGATCAGATCTTTATGTCGAAGGCTCTGGGCGTGGCTCCCTAAGAAAACCACCCGCTTCGGTCTGGGCATCCGGGTAGTATCACAACCCAGACGTAAATCAAGTGACGTTTGTGGCGCATATGTATTCGGTACCCTTTTCAATATAGTAATGAAGCAATACTAACTGTAGGAGTGTGTTACAACCTTTGACGAAATTACTGAACGTTCATTTCGTGCGACTTATATGTATGACTACTTTGTGTTCTCATTTATGGACTGATCTGTATTGAACGTATCTTTTCTTACTGATATTTTTTTAAGGATTTAAAATTTTATCCATGATACATTTTCCTTTTTATATATTAAACAACTTCCTCTCTGAAAAATCCTATTTTATACTCTGTAGTTTGTTTATTGTCATCCACTTTATTACAAACTTTGGATGATTTGCATCAAAGTCGATCACAATATTTCATTTCCATTTATTGATTGTTTTTCTGTAAATGTATCTGTTCTCTATTCTTTAGTCACCGTGCCTCTGTTACTGAGCATTGTTGAGAGTGTAGGAGTGGAATGTCTTTTTTGTTTCTGCTGGTCCGCATTCCGATGATGAATATCTCATATATTTTGTCGATCCTATCTTTTCATTATGAACCTGTTGCTTAGTGGTTGAAGCGACTGACTTTCAACCACAAGTTGGAGTCCCACTCTATCTTCAGTTTGAGCAGTTGGGCCTGCTTGAGCTTCTGGGCTACCTGTTCCTGCCATCTAGATATTTCAACAAGTTATCTATTTTTGTTTTAATATATCATTATGTTTATTAATCACATAACCTATTCTGCTGCGTTTCTGAAAAGTGTACAACCTTTCGTTGTCAAAGTTACAAAAAACTCAATAAGAGACAATGTGGTTGCTGGCAATATACAGCGAAAAAAATGTACATTATTCAGATGTTCATTTACTGAACTGCTAACATCTAACCGGCTATCACTCAATATTTATCGCCAGGACCGACCAAGAAGAAAGAAACGAGAACTTGTTGAAATACTTTGCGCTGAGAATTCTATATTGTACCAAAAATATAATATTGAATAAAGCTGATAATAATAATAATAATAATAATAATAATAATAATTAGTAGCTTCCATACAAAATGGTCTGCTAAACCGAGTTCACTGATCTGTTTCATCAGTTATTCTTTTTGTCATTATTTTATAACTAGCTACCACTCAAACGGGTGATAAATCTTGGTTTACGTTCAGTGTTTTATCCTTCACTGTTGAATTGATAGCTCCTATAAGTGGGTATCTTTTTGTTCATAGATTTTGTCGAAGTTCTTTCCGCCTTAGTTATTCAATTTTTCAAATATTAATGTGCCTCTAAAACTTTTCTTATCGGGTCAACATTCTCTTGGCGTATTTCATTTATGAAGTTAAGTATCAATGACTCATCACCTGCCTATCATTTTAAGGCACTGATTAGATTTAATTTCTGGCCATTTTATTGTTTATCCAGCTAGTTGCAGTTGTTAGTCTTATAAGTTTCGGATATAATGATAAGTTAATATGTAGCATTAATCACTCGATGGTTCAATCATGCATACAGTAGGGACTCTCAGTCATTCAGTCAGCAACAACGTAGAACTTCGTACGTACGTACATCAGTTCGAGTTGCCACACCACATTAGCACAGGGATGCAGTGGTCGATTCAAATCCCGTAGTGGTAGAGGTAATAAGAGTACAAGCAGTAATCGGGAAAATTAGTGTTTTCAGATGCTATTTAAAGAGTATAATACAGTGAAATAAATTTGGGAAAAGAAAAAAAGAGACAAGGAGGAATAAGGAGATCAAAATTTGGGAGAACACAAAGAGTGGATACACCTGCGCCATTGCAAAAGATTTTGAGCCATGTCATTCAGGGTCTCTAACCATCGGTTGCTATCATCTCGCGGTCCCCAACCAGGTAGTCTACACCTACCAACATGACTCAGTCCACTTGTCAGTGACTTCATGGACTTGTGCCATGTTTTGGTCTGGCCGCCCCTAGCTTTCTTCCAACCTACTCCTATACCACTGAACATCGCACGTCGAGGCAGTCGGTCATTGGGCATACGTAACACGTGTCCCATCCATCTCAACTGATGAAGTTTCACTACTTCATCAATTGATTTGCCATCCTTACCTAGTACCCGTTTCCTAACGACTGCGTTACTTACTCGATGGTCCCAGGATATACGAGCAATGTTTCGAAGACACGTATGATCAAATACTAGTAACCTACGAATATCCTCTACTCTTACCGGCCATGTTTCACCGCCATAAAGTAGGACGGAACGAACTGCTGCACAGTAAACACGTCCTTCGGTTGATAGAGTCCCCCCCTCAGTAGGTACTCTAATACGCACTTGATTATTTCTGGGCTAAACAAGTTTTTTTCTTTAGTAGGCTATGTAATATTTATCTCAGATTTCTCAAGTTGGCGTTTTGTTGTCTACTAGTTTCCATGGGCTGATAAAACTTCAAAAATAATTGAAGCTACTATTGTGGTTCGTGCTACTTATATTGACATAAGTAGTGTATAACGCGAGTCAGGAATGTAATTTTGTGCTAAATATAATCCGGTTGTCCTCACCTGTGTTCTCCTTCACCACACTATCACAAATATATATATATATATATATATATATATATATATATATATATAATCATGCAGTATTTATTTGTTGTTTTAGCAACCAATGGCGATACAGTTATGCCACCGCCATATGATATGTCTGTATGCAATGGTCAAAATACTGTCGTACCATTTAATTACCCTGGTCCTTCGTTTCTACCACCTCAAGATAGTTTCACAACACTTCCTCCAGGTAGCTTCGCTATGATTCCACCAATGAATGGACCTAGTAATCCCCCTCCGGATGATGAAAAAGCAGATTTCGACACTCTGGCTGAACGTTTTGAAAAACTGAAAAAGAAGTGATAAATTTTGTCCTTATATGTTGATACAGATTTTTTTTTTCAACTTCACTACACATCTTTATGCTTGATCTCTGCTGTATTTTTAAAATGAACCTCTATTTAAAAAAAATGACTGCATGATATGTAGGTCTATATTTTGTTTTCTTAGTTGATAATTTACATATACATACATAATTATTTTCTAATCAAATAAAGTAATCGAATCTATAGTTATATTGTATCACTTTGTTCTATTCTCACTGTATTCAATTACGTTCGTTTATTATTTATTTTATTTTATTTTAACACATAGACATTGGTGCAAGGAGGCACCAAATACATATGCGCCACACAAATCTCATTCGATATGTGTGAGGGCTGTGATACTGCCCGGGTGCCCAAACCGAAGCAGGTGGTTTTCTTAGGGGGCCACACCCCGAGCCTTTGACCTGAAGGTCTGATCCACAAGGCAGTGGAGCATCGTCAGGAGATGCAGTCCCATGGAAGCCGGTGACCAACAATTGGTTCATACGCCATTTGTTCCCGCAGGGTACTGGAGCCCATGTGCACCATTCGGAATCCGGTTAATGCGCCGTACACTCGCTTTTCGTCCTCTCATTTTCGTAAACAACACCCCCGCCACGAGAAGGCAATGAGTAGGACTTCCCTGGCAGAGGCTATATACGCGTGGCCATATGAGAGCATTTCGAGAGGGAGAGCGGACTCTCCCCACTCTCGGCCGTACCAGGGCATTTGGGGGCACGTTCGTTTCTAGTGAGTGAATCGATAAAGGTCATCTACAAATTGGTTATGGTTGGTTAATTTCTACTCTATAATGTGTATTTTGCCTTTTTTAAATCAAGGAATACAGGTAATTTAAGAAAGTAACTCATTAGTTGTTATATTTCTAAATGAAATTAGGACTCTTGATTACGGTTGGCATACTTTGTTTATTTTTTATTCTAGCGGGAGTGATCGGTATCTACGTATAGTGGTATACAGGACTATAGAGTCATTGTTTTACGAACTCTTGTTCCCTCAGTTATACCCTACTGACTGATTATACGTATACTTACATGAATAAGGACTAATTCTTAGTCAGATAGTAATCCTACTGTTTGTGACTGGTTCGACCAGGACGTGTGGGTATATTTGTCTATTCGCGCGCCTCAGTTGCTCCCGTATTTGACTGATCAGTTTTCATTGTAACACGAATGATTACAAACGTAGATTAGTAAATTCATTGTAGTCACCGTATCGTCACAATTAGTACGGAATTAACAGGTTGACATAGCATTCTATAATCAACTTTATTGCAATAATTCACCAATTATTTGTGTAACGAATGTGGTAGTACTCTAATTTATGCTTTCTGTTTATACCTTCGGTTAGTATGTCAGTAAATAAACGTGCAAGTTCAAACCAACTGGAATATTTACAATATTTCTTGAGGTATCCTCCAATAAGGACACGGAGCAATTAAAAGATGAATTCAAAGGGGCCATTTAGTACTATACTAAAATAATATCGCTTATATATTGACTGATCAAGTGTATATCATGTTCGGACATCGAAAGGACGATTTACTGACGTAATATAGATGTAAATTTCAGATTTTTAACTTTTTATAAAACCGTTTGATATATCTAAATGTGCAAAATCGAATTATGCTATTCGGCTAAGCACTCTAGTGTCGATCTATTTCCGTAATCCGCACCTAGTTGCATGCGTGTCGCTAACTTCTTTTACTTGCTTTTTTCATGACTTTTCTGAATCCTTGCAACAAACTACTCGATTTTTCATTCATCTAGATTGTTTTAGAGTAACAGTGAATTTCTTTGTTCGGATGAGAAGCTCCGATGAGTTGGCTAAAGCTTCTATGCCACTTTTCTATCTCATAGTTCATCTTGACATCTTCAAAAACGGAGCTTTGGTACATTCCTCATTACAATTAGGAAAACTGGCTACTTCTTTTGCATCTGTTTCGTCCCCTTATCGTCGGATGTCTGTGAAATAATTTGTTGACTTGGATTTCTTTATTCTATTTGTAGAATGGTGACTCCATTAGACTCAAATATAGTTACATCTGAGACCGATGCAAAGCTAATACTCCATCTTTCGTATAATGTTGAAGGTTCGTCGGTTACTGTGGATTCCACCTTAAATACAAGTAGGGAAAGTAACCACACACTAATCGTGTGTGGCGAGAGTATTGACAAACGAGAGCTGTTGAACAGTCTCGATGACGTTCACCCAGCTATTAAATTCACCATCGAAGAGGGGAACGACAATAGCATAGCTTTCCGTGATGTCCTAATTTCTAGAATGATAGACGGTCTCATAAAAGGAAATGTATTTATAGAGAATAGATGGAAAGGTCAGTATACCCATTACCATAGCTTTACACCTCTTCAATACAAAATAGACGGAATCAAACTCCTATGTTCTGAAAATTGTGTAGATTACGAAACCGATAACCTGAAAAGCACATTGCGAAATGATTTCGTCATAAAAATTCTATTAGGTATTAAAAAAAGAAGCTGTGACACGGTCAGTAAAAGAAACCTGACTCAAACTGAGTTTTAAAGGAGACATAGTGGGTGACATTTTAAAACATTGACGTTTTACGCCGCCAAGTTACATACAATTTTCTCAACCAAACCAGTACTTACACAAAAAATTAAGGATAGGTTACCGACGATGGGCTCCTTCAACTGCTACTGTAGAGCCAGTTACATGGGCCGTACTCAGATGGCCTTATCCTTGAGTGTTCGTGAACATGTACCAGCATGGTTGGGAAGAGGAATCACTAAATCAATTAACAGTACCATCATACGAAGATAGATGAGGCTTTATGTCAGTTTCCAAAGAATCTACCTGAAGGAGCTAGATTACGGCCCTTCTACGTATACAGCCTCTATATTCACCTTGGCCCACGACTGGATCACCGGATACCTAAACTGGATGTTATAAACCGCTTGTCGCCCCTCCCAATTCCTTTCGTGTTTATATCTTAATCTTCACACTCATCTTTCCCAGTTCACATGAATTTTTTTTTATCGTAATTACTTAGATAACACTCCTCTTATTACATATTATATTCACACAACGAAATTATTATTACCTCGATTGATAAGACGAAATTCTCCTACGATGCATTTTACTCACATGGTTTGTTGATTTTGTTATATTACCATTATTTTGATTATGACTTGACACTTTGCTACAAATCATTCTGACAGCTATCAAATGACCTTTCTAATTTACAAATAACACAAATTTGGGATATTTATGTCGTAACAGATGCAAACGCTCACCATTCCTAACATTGTCAAATTTCGATAATGCAATGAGAAGTCGAAGTTTGTCATTGCTTTATCGAAATTTATCAAAGGGACTAATTGTTGTAAATTGTCAAATTCATTAATGTATACCTTAATCTGACCTTTTTAAAATATAATTATAGACTGAAAACAATGGGTCCTGATGATGAAGTTATTCAAAACAGTTGTCTCATAGAATATTTTTCCTCTACTATTTTCTTGGTAATTTTATTACGTTGTACTGATTTGGTACCCATACTGGGGGTAACACACTTTTATGTCCAATTCTATGTTGATTATGATTAACTGGCATGATTTATTTGATTAAATAAAAATGTCCAAACGAATTAATATTATTCGATTCTAATAAATAGACTGGATTCTTTTGAAGTTATGCTAATTTTGGGTCGTCCTACTAATGGATTCACCAGAATGTTATGGGCAAATCTACTATGCTCCCTAGACAGTCATACAATCAATTATTTTGAAAATCTTAACGATAAGCTATTATAGAACTCAAGCTTTTAGAAATGTGCACATTGATCAGACGAAAATCTAATGTATGCTCATGAAGTATGAAAGTTAATGAAACAGTCAAAACACTATTTGCCAGTAACGACTATAATTTTTGCTAAATTTTTATGGATGAATATTGCAATAATTATATATAATAAGATATTAGGCATGTTAAATCAGAATTACTATACATTAAAAGGATGACATTGACAGACTTTGTATTAATCTATCGACAAAAAAACAACTGACAATTTGTTGAATATTCTGTGAATTTATTTCATCCAATGTAGTTTGAAATAAATTGGAAATCATGGGAGTGAGGAAACTAAAAAGTTTAAATCTAGCGATTACTTACTGGAACTGTACTGAACTGCTGTACTTCAGCGAGGTTGATGGTGACCAATGAGTATACTCGAACTTTCGTACTTTTTAAAATATCTGAGTACAGATTCACTGACATTATGAAACAACAATCTAAAAATTATGTGAGTGAAACTCGGGAAATTTGTACGAAAAAATGCTTACTATTTGGTAGATTATTAATCATATAGTTTAGTTGAGATTTCACGTTAAACAAAGGAAAAATAAGAGAATTGTCACTAAACAAGATTTAGAATAAGATCTCCACTAAGAATAGGCTTTTCGTATAATTCCATGTCATTTTGACCGTATGCTACAACTGTAGACTTCTTATCCGTTCTGAGCAATTTAATCACAGCATAAAAATTTTCTGTACAAAGACAGGTCTTAAGTTAATTTTGACTGACATTACTTTTTTCAGATTTTGTACTGAAGGATAGTCACTGTCTTATTAATATTTCAATATATAATATAGTTGGACGGAATTCTCTAAATTAATTCATTTTACACAGCACATCATGTAGCAATGAAAACTCATATGAACATGGTATAGTGAGTTCTCATGATTTCGACTTTCACTGACAATTATTCTTGTTAATAACCATACTTATATTTTGGAATTCTGTGTTGTTTTAAATTAGTTTATTTGATGTGGTTCAGAAGACAGATTTGTCCAGAGGAGTAATCATATTACTCAGTGATTAAACACAGGGATGTATACTAGGATTTGAGACATACCTAGTCATCAAGGTTAGTAATGCTACCTACTGTTTAACTCGAATTAGGTGGAGCAGAGTCCTTACCTTCGACCTAACTATTGAAAGCTGAATACACTAAGCAATTAAACTATTTTCAAGTGGGAACTCTGGATAGAAAGATCTAGTAATTTGTAAATAATTGTCTAACTGATCTTTCACCCTTGGAATTTATTCCGATGATTTTGTTTCCTAAGATGGGGAAGTTTTGTACCTCAGATAGACAATTTCGATAGATCTTCGTTCTTTGAGCTGTAAACTACCAAAAGAGGTTGTTTTCTGGCAAGACAATCGAAATCACACAATTATAACATTTACATATGTGAATGTGATGTCTTCAAAAGTTAATATTTTCCTCTCAATTACAATCATACATCATTAAAATTGAATGCATTCAAAAAAACTGCATACTTAATTTTGTTACAGTCTTTAGGTTGTATACTTCTAGTTATGCCTAACTATTCCATTTAAAACTAACCAATTCAATCTTTAAATGAATTGAATATACAAAACACACGAAAGAAACATTGTAACGATTATGTTGTTTGGGTACATTTTAACTTGTTAACTGAATTATTTGATAGAAATATACCACTAACATAAATTTGCTGGTTCTTAGCTTGAAAGTTATGTAGAAAAAATCACTTGAAGCTTTTAATGCTTTATTACAAGTATTAGCCCTTTTTTCTTCTAAGTATTCACATGATTACTGTTTTTAGAATAAAATAACAAATGGAAACAACACAATGTAAAATATTTTCATGTGCGCTTGTTTTTGTTGTTGAATGAAGTATTACGTCAATCACAAGGATATTGTTTCTGAATCATACCAACATTATTTTAGTATTTTAATTGAGTTTATATTAGTCTCATTAGGTTTTCACTAATTGTAAATTCAGTGTTTGTCTTATAATGTCTTTATTATAAGTGTTCCTCTTAATCTGAAGATTTTTTAATAAGCCAGATTTAGGTCGTTAACTTTTTTATTGTTTCTCCTTATTAATAGTTTTGCAAATTCTACACTGTTTATTATACATAGGATAATGGTTGGCAGCCGAATGCGCGAGATGTATTTCGTCATTTGAATATGCAGTGTTGATCTACATATTGAGACTAAAAATCTAGTACCTATCATTTCAAATGTCAAAGTTACTCATAAGGCTACTGAATCTCGATAGCTGCTAATTTTTTCGGAGATATTGAGTGATCTAGCCTAAAGTTGGTCACAGTGGCGCAGTTGCATTTGTCTATCTTCCTTTAAATTATGAGCTAAGTATGAATGTTATGTGTTTATGATTTATTTCTTTAGAACTTTAGTGTTCGCGTTAATATTTTTATGGTTTGGATATTATTCTCCCTCTTTTATTTTTCACTTTGTTTTACTCTCACTATGCTGACATTAGGTATGGTAACCTGAAACGAAGCAAACTCTTGTCAGATTTTACGTTGATAGTGATTGACTAATCAAGTACCTTGTTTAGCTCACATGATATATATTGCTAGTTGTAAATGTTTATATTTTTGTCGTTTATTTTCAATACTGAACTCAATCATTCTGTTAGCATCCGTTTAAGGAAATTATATCCAAATGTAATTTCAAGCTTTATTGTAAATAACATCCTCTTAAATGATGCAGAATATTTGTAGTCCAGGAAGTGGGTTTTGAAAGTGCTGTGCTCTCTGAGCTGAATGATTTGATTGCGAAACTTTCATTGATGTTCTCGACATCAGTATTATTGTTGTATGTGTTAATATTGTTGAAGAGAACAATTAGAGCCAAACGACATAACGATCCAGCTCAGAGAATACAACAACTTCACAATATCCTCCCAAAAAGCTTTTCTGTTGAAATAGGAATTTTCTATTTAAAATACAATGTAGATGAATAAAGTGGTTAATATTGATCTCTGTCGAAATATTATAATCCTTTCACAGGTCCACTCTGTATATAGCGCATGGCTTTTAAATTATTGCTTCAGCTATGCGTGATGATTGCTCGAATGATTAAAGGGGAAATATCAGTACTCTTTCATTACTTTATACCGGATTATCTGTAAATTAATGTTATAATCAGTATAATAAGATACGAATCAATGATTGATCCTTCATATTGTTTTAATCACCTTAAATGCTGTGGGTAAATTTATTTCAGCTTCGGAATTCACAATCAACAGTTTATGTTACATACTAAGGTTCATTATTAAATTTTCTTGTTTGACTGATTCACGTGAACTCATCGGAATATGAACCTTTTTATCAAGAAGAAAATTAAAACTGTAAAATACTATGGATTTAGAACCATGTGACCCTAGTTCGAACCCTATGAAGAGGACCACTCTTCTCAAGATTGTAGATACGCCTCACTGACAAGTGCTAACTAACATGAAACCGAGGTTAAGCATTTTCTGCCGATCCTTTGTAACTATGTAACATATAATACCCGTATATGTATAACCTAAGTGTGTTCTAACCAATCTATAATAACTGACTGATTGTTCATTGCCTTTTAAATTTAAGTTACTTATAATTGAAAAGCTAATCAGTCAACCAATAAACAACTCAAGAGCCCGGTTTAAATGTCCTTCGGCCGAAGTTACCACACCTTCATACAAGATAAAATTGGCGAAATGAATTCTAGTGTAGTGCAAGTGGTAGTAAAAAAGGATCAGATATGAGTAATAAGATTCGAGAAGAAAGAACAAAGTCGTAAAGTAAAATGTGTAAAGTATTTTTAAACTCACGTGTTAAGGCAAGAGAAGTAGTGAACACATCTGCTCCATCGCGACCATTTTTGAACCGTGTTGCCAAACGTCTCCAACAACTAGTCAAGACGGTCGTGTGAATCCCTCCAGGTAATCTACATCTACCAACATGGCTCACACCAACATTTAATAACCTCATGAACTAATGTTTTGGATTCGGGGCCCCTAGCTAATCAGTTTAGTGAGCCACTATACGTGCTTTCGTTTCGGACAATCATTATTTTTCCTTGTAGGTAACTTTTCAGCACATGGTAAATAATACCAGTCGATATGAGTTGTCAAAGCACGGACATTTGTAGTATTTGCTGAAAATCAATAGGAGGTCTTTGTTTAGGTGTTTTTAGAAAGTACAGTAAATTGACCAGTTACGCATAATCATTTGTATACAAAGCTTCTTATCGGTATACTAGTTGTTCATAATCAGAGTAAAATGCGCCACATCTCATATCATCAACTAGAAAGGAAATTAACAACAGATGAAGTGATGGATAAGAGTTGATTCAAACTGCAATAGAAATCCAAATATGAAAAACGCAGTCTAAAAGATGCAGATTAGATCAAAGAATGAAAAAGTAATAATGATTTCCTTCAATATTTAGGGGAGAATGTATAGAAAATTTTAATAGTGCAATCGACGTTGGCCCATATTACTGATTGTCTCCATCCATTGACTACAACTACTGAATAGGATTCAGTCAGGAAGTCTATGCATATGGCTACCAATGGTTTCACGAACTAATAAATTGTCTCGAACTGCTAATCATCAAACAGTTGACACTCTCGAGATACCCATTCACTATCATGATCATATTCAAAAATATTGTCATTCAGTTTTTACATACTCCTTTTTATTACCTTAATCTAGCATCATTTTCATTATTCTTGGTATATGATGTCCTACTTTTGGTATTGTTGTGTTCTCCGAACTAGATGGTTTAATTACGGATCTTTCATTATCATTTTGGATAACATATTCAGTGCCTACTTCATGTAGAAATGAGCTTTCCAGATATTACACAAGTATTTAATATATCTCTTCATTCCAATGGCTTTGTTCTTGATTGGCTGCCTTCAGTAAATTGACATAATGCACTAACATTAATACGTTTTTATCCGGTTTCAAACGGAGGAAAATATGAATAAATGCAGAATCTTTTTTATTGTCTTTACAAATAACAATTTATGTATAGAGCTTTTAGCATCAACGAATATTTTTGAGATATTATTAATGTAGTTCAAAAAAAGAATATGCCTTTATATATTGTTGGTTTAAAACAATTAGCCCCTTTGATAAATTTCGATAATGTAATGAGAAGACCAGGATTATCAGAACTATGTGATATATTAGCGCAACACATTTCGAACAATCTGATCACACATATACTTGTTAAGAACATTTAGAGGATGATGGATGTTTATCCTCTGCTCTTAGTGGGTCACTTGATTGTATTTGTTTCTGCAACCTACCTTAAACCTACCCTGGTAATATTGACCTATTATCCAGAGTGATTTGTTTTCACATTATTATTATTACTCTTATCATTATCCTTATCTCCTCTTACCCCGTTTCCAGTCTAGTTGACTTTTTATTTTTATATATAAATGCTCTTAACAAGTATATGTGTGATCAGATTGTTCGAAATGTATTGCACTAATATATTACATAGTTCTGATAATCTTCGTCTTCATATACATTATCGAAATATTGTTAGTTGTAGATCACTGAAAAGATTACTGGAGTGAATCAAATCCCAGTTCGACGTGATCATATGGGGAGAAAGATTTTCTACGTATTACAAAAACATTAAAATATCATACATGTTAGTGACAATTTAAGTATATTTTGTTATTCAGAAAAAAGTTCATTTGTAAAACTAATAATTCTCTGGTGAATTCTATATACGATAAGAAATAAAGGTTGATAACAATCATTCTCGACAGCGCTGTTAACGTAAATAAATTTAACTAACAAATTATTTTATTATCTTCAGAAAATGCCATGGACAAATTGGGTTCGACTTTTTGGGGTATACAGGAGATTCAAGATATTTGGAGAAAGATTCATCTTTTGATAGCATTTACGCGATTATGTTCTGGATCCTAAGGGGTTTAAACTTTAATTTGCAGAGCCTTCCGGTGTTTACAATGTTTGGTAAGAAATATGTGCTCAAGAACACTTCATTATATCCCATCCTTTATTACTGCCCTGATTTTGTCGAATTCTGTTCTTACATTTTCTAAACTGTTTTCATATTATTATTATTATTATTATTATTATTATTATTATTATTATTATTATTATTATTATTATTATTATTATTATTATTATTATTATTATTATAAATGATGTTTCCAGTGAGAATTCTTCATCATCATTCGTACTACACGCTTTTTTCTGAAGCCCCAGGTTGCTCACATTTGTGTTTTGCTTACGATGATGATTATAATTTTCTCATGTTTCATAAATCCCTTATTCCATAGATATTTGCTTAGAACTATGCAATTTTCTGGTAACAACTCACTATACTAATATTCTAACAAATATAATTTATATATATATATTAGTTGTAGAAACAAACTAGGTGAAACTAGTTCCTATACTGAACCAGTTGTCCTATTTATAACTCACTCTGGTTACTGTTACTTTACTGTACCATACCTTGATACACCTGGCCGCACGACTTCACCCTAGGATCTATAGTTGGCTACTAGATACATTATAATATAGAACCTTAAGAAATGAGTATTCCAACTAATGTAGCTTATTTATGCTATCATGATAAATCGGCACCACCGCGGAACGAACTTAGCAGCTATGGTTGGTATTTTGGAAAGCCGATTCGAACCAATCTTACACTAAATATTCAACTAGGAATTTAACAACTTTGTGGCTAAAGTACATGTTCGTCAGACACTCAGTTACATAATCCGGATAGTTTTGTGACTATTGGCATGATCTTTAGAGAAAATGTTGAACATAATGAAGAACAAAATGATACAAAACAACAAAGACGTTTGAAAGTATAAAATAATGATGTATCAGCTTGTTGAATTATACCGCTTGTCTTTGACAATTTATATGTTCTATCCTACAGGTGTGATTCAAAAAACCTAAGTCATTCAAGAAGGTTAATTCAAAATCTGAGGACTTCAAAATTTACAGGAATACTGTTTAAATCATTTAGCTACCAAAATTATTGCTCAAATGAGAGTATAAAACTAATATCAAATGGAGGAAATATAACTTTCTAAATAAATTCAAGCAATTTTGTTTTGTATATTTAATGTCATCAGTCATTCTATGGGGTTAACATGAATTCAGTTGATAAATCATCTGAAATACGAAAAGAATTTTTAGTTAGCATCTCACGTTCTTCTTCCCCATAGTCATCACCATCATGTTCTATTTTTTCATAAGGTAACTTTAAACATAAATGTGGTAATTTGATATGAGGTAATTTCCTTTGTTTCATGGGTAAAGGTAGTAGACATGACGACATTATTGGTATGAACCAATGTACTACTGAATTCGATCTTTTCTCTTCATCATAAATTAGTGAACATAGGAATTTATGATAATTGTCTAAATCTTTACTATCCACCTCATTGATAACGCAAGGTATAATATGTTTTGAAATATTTCGTTTCTTTGAATTAGTTACATTCACTTGTAGTGTTTCAATTTCTGAAAGCTTTTGTTTTAAAGTTTCTTTAAAAGGTTGATGTTTATCAAATGGTAAAATATTACATTCTGTTGGTTTTATGTGTATTTTTGGTGGGAAATGTCCTGTTAATGCATTTTTATATGATATCCATGGTTGTGCATATGAAGGTTGAGTTGGATCACGTAAACTTTGACTTTTCATAATATCTCCATGTTTTGTTTGTTGTACATTATTAATCCATGGTTGAAGAATATTCTTTGTTTTCTGTTAGATAAAAGGATGAGATTTAAACAAAGAAGTTTTTAAAGTTTATTCACGTCACTGTTTTTAATCGTGGTGAAAAAAAGAGAAATATCGATTTTAACGAATGGGTTGGCAAATGATCATCAAAGAAGATATCTTTTTTACTCCCGATCAAACTATATCAATAAATAGTACCATGTGCCAGTAGACTGAATGATAACAAAGTGAATCACATTTACTAGTAAACATCAAAAGCTTGAAAACTTTAACTCTAGATATTCTTTTCTTTTCTTTTGGAGGTTAATCTTATTAATGAAGGGTTAAATTATACAAGTTTGGTTGGTATTATAGTGAGTACCACCAGTTTCGAACTATTATTTGTGTCATAAGGTATGGTAAGACAGTCGAATAGCTGAATTTCTAAATCATATGAGAAGTTAATTGTACAATATTATTTCGGTAGATATTTCTTCATCATTGGCTTATGTCGATGTTATTAGGTTTCATTTTTATAATCATAGAAAACTACAAGGGTTTTGGGAAGATGCGTATTATTATCTGAATAACTTTTCAACTAACTTCATCTTGATTCAGTGACAAAGTTACTTCCAAGAATTACAGATATCTTGATTACATTTCGACAGTTGAATCGTTCAGTAGGAACTCCGTGATTGATATTTTTTGTTTCATCTGATCTGGAACCTAATAGTTCTCCTTAAGTATAAGATTTTACCTGTTTTGCTGTTGACTTTACTGTTCCAACAAGTGAAAGATTTCTCAATGACATATCGACAAGTTTCTATCCGCAGTCAACAAATGAAAATTTGTCAGTGAAGTTACTAGTTTCAGTTATGTAACACGAATAGAATGATCACTATTTCTCATTGAGAATAATTGATAGTAACAACTTTTGAATGTTGACAAATTGAATATCTTCTGACTCGATTTACTCTCAATGAAGTGATTACTTGTTAGTCATAATGTATCATCAGTTATCTGTATTTGACATTATTTAGTAGAGAATCTTTTGACTAAGTTGATAACTAGTATCAATTTCGATTTTATAATTATGTCGAATATATGGTTTTCTTTCGGATACTTTTTTCATTTCCTCTTTCTGTTTAAAAATTCGCGTTTATTTTGTAGTTTCCATCATAGAATTCAGGAAGCATTGGACAGCTGTTTCGCCACCATATGGGACACTTAAGGAGTACACATCTGATATGACAAGATTTCTCCTTATCTTTACTTACGTTTTTAACTCAGTGTGATATTTTTATTTTTAGTGTAATGTTTATTCAAGACATTTTTTGTATTAATTTATCGTGAAATTCGTTCAGCATGAAGTGTAGCTCGGGTTTTTGTAGAAAATGCATTTCCCTTGAGTACGGTAATTGTCAACTAATAATCATGTATTAGTAAAATCAACATATAAATGAATGTACTCGTGTATCAATTTCATTTATTCTAAAGGTAAAATAAATACTTATCACCAGCCTTGGTGTTCTCACTATGCTTCTTTGGATTCGGGGTTTCATCACTAATCAAAAATCAGTTAGGCATTCAGCAGGCAGACATAACACCGTCAACGACCGTACCAGCGATTCAACTTAAGATCCTCAGATCTCGCTATGAACGCTTAACCTCTAGACCACTGAGTCGGCAACCAATAGTCTACATATGTAATCTTAGTTAATTTACTACCTTGCGTAATTAACGTCTAACGTTATCAGTGGATAACTGTCTGTCAGAGATCCATGATGCTGAGGAGTTACATATTGGGACAGAAAAATTGTCCAGTGCTTCCTGGTTTCACTCGTTGCCTAACTAGGGTTAATTTCTGACGTAAAATATAAAATTCAAGAATCTCTACGAGCTCCATACACTATGGAAATTACCGGTATTCCAACATGTTTTGCAATAAGACATTTTAATGTAAGATTTCCGATTAATCGACAAATCAAATCTACGAGGTTGCATACAAATCATTGAGTAATATGTTTTGAGATTGTCGTTGTCAATCGTGAAAGGTCCTAGTATATAAGTATGAGGTTGTGGAGATTGTTAAACTGCATTTAAATCATGAACCTATCTAAGTTATACCACCATTGAAAACTTGAAAGTATTGAACGGCGGACTCATCTGAGTATGGAACTTCTCAGCAGTGAGTATCTACGATCCAGTACGTGGGAATAGAACCCAGAGCCTTCAAGCTTGTTCGTGGACGCGCAACATTTAGACCACTGAGCCGACACCCAACGGTGTTAATGCTTAAACTTAATCCATCCACAAAATTGCGTGACCATGTTCTATTATCTTCGGTGGGCAACTGCATCACACTTGGCATAGATTAGCTCCATTGGTTACAGATTCTCACTACAACCTAGGAAATTCCCTCTCGAAGCTAGTCACTATTAAGCACATTTATCTCAACTATATTCAACAGTGTGACCAGTATTATATTTTAAAACGGAATAAATAGAACGATTTCAAAGCTTATTCAGCATCGTGTAGGTAGGAAAATGAAACATCACTTATGAGAATTTGAGAATATAGACAAAATGTTTGAATAAACTAAAATGATATGACAAATTTAGGATAATTACTCATCGAGTGTCTGGCTATTTCTTTTTTGATTAATCTTCTATAATATTGTAAACAAATCTGGATATCTGCATTTGAATATGAGCCATGTCATTCTAAGTAATACACCACTGATTTCTACTCTTCAGTGAGTCCCAGTTTAAAATACTGAAGACATTATAATGCACAAACACTATTCAAGGTGGTTGATTAATTTGAGGAACCATCTTAGTAGATCCAAGTTTCACTAACCAATTCACCATGAAATTCATCATGCTAACTTCTCTCCCAACTGTTATTAGTCAATCACAGATTAAATACATCTCGTAAACCATCAGTAAAATAGATTTTGCATGCTTTCATCAGACAAGTAATTCAGCCTTGTAGAATCAAATAAGTTACTGTATCAGTAGACAATGAATCGTAAGTGTGATTTGGTTGGTGCTCGTTGTGTTGAACTTTAGGATCTGACTTCTGCCTTGTGTATGTTGAGGCCTACAGTTACAGAATATGCTGCTTCACTGGCTGTCCTCACCTGCATTTCTTGGTGTGTATGGGATAGAGGAGCTAGGTCATCTGGGTAGTGTAAATCGTGCAGCCACATCCGAGCTGTCCATTGTGTTCGGTGCTTCGCCTGAGATGTGGAAGTCTTTATAACTCAGTCGACCAACAGGATGGGGAGAAGGTAAGAGAATGAGTGGCCTTTTCTGAAACTGGTCTTCATTTGGAATGCATCTGCGAGTTGTTGAACTGTGATCCGTAAAGTTGCGATGTGGTTTGTACACGATCGATCCTTACGGAATCCAACCTGTTGATCTCAGAGATGATGTCTACTGAACCTTTCATTCGATTCAACAACATTCTGTTGAGAAGCTTCCCGGTACCGTTAGTCGTGTGATGCCACTGTAGTTCACATATTTGCTCAGATCTCTCTTTTGTATCTTGATGAGTCAGTCAGTCAGTTACAACGTCGGGCCAGGCATATACATGCATCGATCCAAGTTGCCATATCTTATTAGCACATCATGATGAACACTGGATTCACAGAAGCAGTTAACTCAATAGTGATATATATAAAGGAAAGATTTTATGTAACGATATAGTACAGAAAGAAAGATGTGAAATAATTTTAATCTCATAGTTCAAAGGAAGACAGAGTGTGTATACACCTACGCCGTTGTGACCGATTCTGAGCCATGTCACCAAGAGTCTCCAACCATTGGTTACGATAGTCACGTGGACCCTAACCAAGTAGTCTGCATCTACCAACATGGCTAGGATTAGAATTTAAAGACTTCAAGCACTGACTCCACGTTTTGGTTTGGCCGCCACTAACTTTCTTCCAACCGTCCCCAACACTGCTCAGCATTGTATGCCGTGGTAACCGGTATCTGGGCATATGCAACACGTAGCCTAACCATCTCAGTTGATGTAGATTCACAACCTCATCAACTTACTTACTATCATTCCCTAATACCGTGCGTCTAACCTCACTATTACTTACCCAATAATCCCAGCAGATGCCAGCAATATTTCTAAGGCATCCGTGGTCAAATACTAGTATCTAACGAGTATCTTCTAATCTTAATGGCCATATTTCGCTGCCGTAAATTAAAACAGAACGAACCGCTGTGCAGTATACTAATCCTTTTATTGATAGACGGATATCTCGCCTTCGCGATAGGTGACGTAAGTTGGCAAAAGCCAAACGAGCATTTCAAGTCCGTGCTGAGGTTTCGTCGGATACCAACCCATTACGGCCGATCAGATTTCCAAGATAAGTGAAGTTGTCAACGCGTTCGCCTGCTTCACTCCCTATCCTTAGTTCAGGTGTTGACTTAGGCCAGTCCTGAAGCAAAAACTTGCATTTACAGGGGGCGAAGCGCATCCCAAATATTCTGGCATTGTTTCTCAGTGCTAAAAAAGACTGCATTTTATCAGCGTCTTCACCAAATAAGACTATATCATCTGCGTATTCGAATTCTATAAGTGGACCTCCCGGTAGGAGATCAATGCCAAAAAGTTCAATCGACAAGAGCGTTATTTCCATCAGCATGTCTTTAATGAAATTAAACAAAAATGGAGAAAGTAGACAGCCTTGATGGATACATCTTGAGGTTGGTGTTGCACATATAATGTGGCTGTAAATTCTAAGAAAATGAATTCATTGAAAGATAGCTTCATCAATATAATTCCTATTTTTCTCAACGTCAACTATGGTAATGCTTATGTTACAAGATAGATATAGTATATTGTCAAAAACTTTTTACTTAATAGTTAATGTACTTTAATACCAAGTATTTGATCACAGGTTCAACGTTAGCTTTACCTAACTTAGTTCTGTTATCTGGAAATAGTATTACCTGTCTTTACAATTAAAGTGTAGTTCAAACACAGTGATATAAATATATAAACTCGGTACATGAATTACACTAACTAAGGGAACATAAATTTAATGTACATAGTAAATAGGATTTACTACATGTCAGTTAATAGACATAACTCACACAACATTTACGTCTTTCAGTTACATGTGATTCACCTAAACGTACAACACATCTTTCCAATTCATTCAATGGTGGTAATAGCATAACCACTTTATGCTGTTGAATATCATCATTATTGTTAACATTTTTCATTTGAATGACAGTTTCTTTTTCAGTTTCATTAAGCTGTTGTTTCAATTTATCAAAATGTAATTGTTCTACTTTAGCTTGTTCACGTAATTTCAATAATCTTTGTTCGTGACACCAATTAACAAATGTATTTAAAGCTTGTATACCATCACTTGTAATGAATTCTTCACGAAACTCATTGGTAATTTTGGACCATTTCACTTCTCTATTTATAGATTTAATTTTAGTCGCTGAATTATTTGTTGTATGTAGAATACTTTTTAATTGATTTCCAAGTTTGGAAGATTTATTCTGAATGAATTATACAAGGCAGAAATTCATTAATTATATGAAATAATAAGAAACTATTTAATGAATTTGAATAGCTTTAATATACGCTTTGTTAAAGATATAAGATTCTATGGACTGGATATTTTATTCATTGTTGTAACATTAGAAAATTACTTGATTCGCAAACATCACGAGTTGACATATTAAAGTTATTGTTATTTTTGTGATAAATTTGTGTACCTTATTGATTCAAAGCGTTGTTTACTAGCGGAAAAAGAAACAAACTCTAACAAGTAATTATTAATATGCAACATCTGCTGAATATCTTAGTGGCTATCATGACTCAATAGCTGGGTTAAAAATATTGAATTTTAAAATAATTAGTAGTGGTTTCGAGTGTAGGTGTCAATATTGCAGTATATGTTTAACCAGCTAATGAGTTCTGAATAGGATGAAACGTGAATCCTCTATTTTACTAATAATCATAATGCTTTATTTAATTTTATAAATATCATAAACTATTAATGGTTATCTGTAAACTATGAGAAATCCATACAAAATCATGTTCTGTTTTCTATCCAAAGGTTTTTATGAACACGAGAAAGTAACTTGATGAGAAAGGTTTGTAAGCTGTTTTTCAGTTGTAAACAAAATGATAAAAAAAACTATTAAAAGTGAATGAAAAATTATAATTAGTTGCATTCCTTGAAAATAACTTCAGTGTGGACCATCTAAAGATAATAATCAATTGAACACTTTAATAGCTAATTTAATGACCAAGTTTTCTTGGATCGATCTTTATGCATCAGATTTTATTTATATCTGTAGATCACTTGTAAGGAAATCATCAGTCACAAAGCTATATAGAGAGTTTGTGTAAATTGAGAAATAATTATACAATGTATTCTGCACGAAAATCCAAACAATTATTTGATGGCAACTCGAACCGACGTACGCATGTTCCAGGTTCTACGTTACGTTTGACTAACCGACTGATATGTTTTAAATAAGTCAGACGATTAAGATAGTCACATGTTATACTAAGGTAAGTCAGATCAAAATTCAGTCATAGTTCATATTTATACAATCAAACTATTAGAATCATTCAGATTTCTCATTTTGGTAATAACAGTCATCTATGAAATCTATGAGGTAATTTATTTATCATAAACTTGCTTAATATTAAAGTATTTTAATGTTGAGTGAATACTTATCTCGGAAAATCTGATATTGAAATGTTTTTATTTAACGATGTTTGATTCAGATTTCCAATCAAACGCTATCTGACGTAGAAATAACTCCGCCTGTACATTTCTAGGGTTACTGCCGATTTCAAGCCTCGGTGAAAGACGAGGGTCGGGCATGAAGTCAGCATCCCTATCACTTAGAAAACAATCCTGCTAAAATACGCTAACAAGAAAAAACAAATAAGCCATTTAAGCTCTGTCCTCCGAGTTGAAGAGATCCATTCCTTATGATGATGCTTCTCTAGGCTCAGAACCTCTTTACACGTTGAAGTTAATGCTTCTTTGATACCTTTCCAGTTTTCCTCCATAGTAGTTTCTTCTTTCTTCGGCAGATCCTGTAAGACTTGAAACCTGTTGTTGAGAGGTATCTTGAATTTATTGAGTTTGTCAGTATCTCGAAGGAAGGCTATATTGAACCTTTGTAGTGCTGTATTTCCAGTTGTCCAGTTCGTCTTTAGCTTCAGTTTTAAATTGGTCACAACCAGGTGGTGATCTGAAGCCATGTCAGCTCCTCTCCTGGTTCTCACATCTTCCATTGTCCTTCGGAATTTTTTGTTGATGCAAATATGATCTATTTGGTACTCTGTAGTGTGTTCCGGTGAGATCCATGTAGCCTTGTTTATACGCTTGTGTGGAAATATTGTGCCTCCTACGACCAATTTGTTAAATGCACATAGATTTGCAAATCTTTCCCCATTTTCGTTTCTCTCTCCCAGTTCATGTCGTCTCATGATATCTTCATATCCGGCATTGTCTATTCCGACTTTGGCGTTTAGATTTTCCATCAGAATAGTGAGGTCCTTTCTTGGGCACTTCTCTATGATTGATTGCAGCCTCTCATAGAATTGGTCTTTAATGTCGTCGTTGCCATCATTAGTGGGTGCATAACATTGGATAATATTCATTGTGATCCCCTTCTTCTTTGTTTTGAAGGATGCTTTGATGATTCCGGATCCGTGGGATTCCCATCCTACAAGTGCATCTTGTCCTACTTTGGATAGCATTAGAGAAACTCCCTGCGTGTGTGGAGCATTTTCTTCTTCGTGGCCGGATTTTAGTAGCATCTCTCCCGTATTTAGCTTTTGTTGTCCAGCTTGGGTCCAATGCATTTCGCTGATTCCCAGTACTGCCAAGTTGTATCTCCTCATTCCCGTTGTTATTTGACTGGTCTTCCCGGTCTCCCACATTGTTCGGGGGATTATACATTATCACCTTAGATGGAACATTAAAAGTATGGCAATTGATTACACCTTTACCAATCGGTGTGCAAATACAAAAACTGGACATTTTTCAAAGGAATAAACCAAATTTACGTGCATATTTCACACGTTTTCCATTTAAAATTATTAATAATACTGACATCTATTGCATTTATACAGCTAAGAATTATTCATTTCCCAAAGTAAAGGAAACTGATATTAATTGTGTAACTAATTCTTGTTGTTACAATGTAGTCTGTGCTGAAGTGGCCAATCCAGGTGATCCCTATTCTATGTTCAATTTCATAACATCACGGTATTTTGACTCAGCTTATTTAAATCATGAGAATACAGCTTTGGTTAAAGATATTTGTATTGGCTTAACAAATATAAGCATGTTAAACAAACGTTTTGAAAAATCACCCATGATTGAACAAATATTTCTAACAGTAACTACTGATCCTGTTGAACGAGAAAACCTTTATTTAAAAGTATGGCAAACAACATTTGATTACAATATGGGAAATGATTATCATGTCAGAAACTCTAACAGTTTGAAACGAACATCTACAAAAGCATTACAACGTCTACAAATGTTAGTTGATAGTGGAGACACTAATATCGTCTGTTTAAAATGTAGTCTACAGTTGATAAATACATTTAGATTACCATTTCCAACCGGACCAAGAATCTCTAAAGCTGTTTGTAGAATCGTCGGTATTCAATTAAATGGTGATATTTTATTGACAATCAATAATAGTGTATATTTACTTCACTATAAAACATTGAATAAGTATTTTAAATTAAGATCTTATTTATTAAATTTAATGAATCAATCTACTGAAAATAAGATGATTCCAGAAATATTACAAAACGTAATAAGAAGAAGAGAATGGAATGTAGATGGATTGAAGAAAATGAATGATGTAACTTTGTCTTTGGTAAGTTTTTTCTATTGCTAATGAATGTTCAGTATATGTTACTGATGATTCATTCAAAGACTGGCTTCATTTTGTTTTGTTTAACTTCTGACTTATATAAAAAGGCATTTGGTAGGGCAATATTCACTTTAAATGCAATCTGACATCAATTATACAAGCTGCAAGTTAAAGTTCGCATTATCTTCTGAAGCTAAACTCGTGAAATGTTCTACTATTTGACAGTTCAATATTAGGAAATCGAATACGACATTTTATAGAACAGTTTATTTTCGACATAAGCAAGCAGTTGATCAAACTCGAAACTGGTAAAGCAGTGTGCAAATATGCAAACTACATGACAAAAAAATCATTGAATAGATTATTCACGAGTCCATTTGAATGTTTGAGCTTTAATGAAATCCCACTCTAATACAGACTAGTCAGAAGAGTTTATGCAACCTTTAAGAGTTTAAAAAATACTCAAGGTATACAGAATGAGATTACTACAAATTTTACTGAGTTATATTTCTTGAATGGCATGAATCGAAATTGATTCCAGTTGGATAGGTATATTCATTCTCCATCTTTCTCCAAAATATTGAGTTGAATATCTTTACCAAATTTTGATACCTCATTTTAATCCTTACTTTAAAGTTAGATTTCATGTGTCCAAATTTTACTGTTATTAAGAATAATTCTTATTGTTTTGTTGTTCTACAGATCGTTCCGATTACCATATACACTTACTAGCATATACCAACCCCAAACTCAATGACTTATTTTTTATCGTAATCTATGTGTGACTTTCACATATTGCACTGAATTTCTGTGTAAAACTAACACTAACAATTTATGATCAGAATGGGGGTTTGTGGAGATTGTGGTAATCGTATTATTTGAATTCATGAGTCGATGTAAACACTATTGGATGTCGGCTCAGTGGTCTAAAAGTTAGGCGTTTGCGTGCGACACCGAAGGTCCTAGGTTCGAGTCCCGCATGCAGGGTCGTGGATGGGCACTGCTGGGGAGTCCCGTACTAGGACGAAACAGCAATCCAGTGCTTCCAGGTCTTCGATGGTGGTCTAACACTGATATATTCATGAATTCAATTACTGAAGTTACTAACAATTTTTTAATATATTATTTTTTCATGTTTTAAATTCAATCTCATTATGTCACCAATGAGAGTTTTAATCACTTTTAATTGAAGTTAGACCACAACTAATAGACATCAGTTTCATAAAAGATCGAGTTTATAACAAAATGGTAATTGTAAGTATACTTCAAAAGACACGTTAGATTTAATTGATCTCCCTAATAACGTTGATATTATGAAAGAGTTTATGGAGTCTTTTAGTGTTAGCTCTCTTCTTACTGATGTACTTTTTATTATTTCTGTTGATTTTCTCTGTTACGGTGTATCGGGTAATTTTCCTCTTTGTTTGAACTGAACCAATACGATTGAAAAAACCACTTTCATTATGTATTGACAAAGTTCATTTTAAAGATGAACATTTTAGACGAGTTGATGATATTGTTATGCCCACTACCTTGGGACTTCTCTTAGCACATGTACATGTTAAATTGTTGAAAATATGACAACTGAGGCGATCAGCCAAGTAAACCTCATATAGGAGGTACATGGATGATATGCTAGTCATATTTGATAGGTATTTCTGTGTGATTTGATAATCAAATAGACGCAATAACGTACAGAATCATATTCTACTTATTTATAAAGAAGAAAATAATAACTGATTGCCATTTTAAAATGTACTTCTGAACCAAAGGAGGATAGAACTGTAAACTCATCAGTTTATGTAAAGCCAACCTGGACTGGGCAATATCTTAACTTTCGCAGTTTCTGTTCGTCTGAATACGATTGACGGGTGATAAGGTTCTATTCCAATAGAATTTAGTGATTATTCACTGCAGATACGTTTGAAGAAAATATAGAACTCCAGACTGAGACATTGATATTGGCCTGATGTCTGTTGAAGGTTATAGATCTGTGTTAAAGAAAGTTAACATCAAAACCACTTCCTAATTCTATCCCAAAGAAAAGACAATATCATTTTAAAATTTAGAGGAATCTCAGATAGAATAATTTTGAGACAGATTAGAAGTCGCCATCGAGAAAATATTTTATACTGATAAATTAACTGTTCTTAGAGAAACAATGCTCAGGGATCCACATACACCAAAGTATAACATAAAATGACATGTCGTAATCCACTGTATTTACATAGAAACGAATACATAGTGAGGAGCAACGGAATAATGCAATCTAGAGTTATGGAACAAGTGCTTAAATGGCTTCAAAATTAGTTATTATCAAATGCTCCGATAAACGTCAGTACTAGAAAACTATGTTCTCCAGTAGCAAAGCAAACAACTGAAACAAGCTATAGAATTAACCTTAATACATCCTCTATAGTATTATATAGAAATCGTTAATAACAAAAAAGATTTAGCTATTAAGTATTCCGAATCTTACGTGTACGAAACTGATTTGTTATAACCTTGATTTTGCATTGATAATCTTTAGGCAATGTGCGAACCGATGTGATATGATAATTTTTTTCTGTATTTTTTAATTTTTCTCTTATATTTCCAATTATCACTTCATGCTTAATACACCTTTTATTCAATTAAAGTTTATTACTAATCACATAAAATTTCTTGACAAGTATATGTAGTGTCAAATTGTTCTAAATGTGTGGCTCAACTACATCATGTATTAGTGATCAACTCGATCTTCTCATTACCGATTGCTTTATACCGAATATAATAAAATATTATTGCCTATTTAACTGAATTTTAATACGGTTACCTGTCATTTACGTTTACTACTAATATTATTATTATTATTATTATTATTATTATTATTATTATTACTACTACTACTACTACTACTACTCTTGTCAACCGAGAATTCATGTATATAAAGGAGTCGAAGTAGAGCAGCTTTTCAGATGTGCTTATCCATACTTAATGCATTCAATTAGTGCTAAGATTCTAATGCCAAAAAATTCATTCATTCTGAAGAGTCATAACATAATGTGGCTGTCTCACCACAAAAAAATTGAAGAAACTCGTTTTCAGTTCTTCTTTTTCATTAAAAGTCGTCTATCAAATCAATATACCATCACAAGATGAAGCTCAGAAATCAGGAACAAAATGGAGATCGTCCTGGCATATGTGAAAAATATCTTGACGGCCATTATAAGCATTCTGAAACCTTTTAGAATCAATGTCACGCATTATTGTCAGTACATCCAGGTCATTTTATTTCTTGTAAGCAAAAGTATATAACGGTAAAAGAGAACAAATACAACATCATCTATAAAATAAATTGCATGAGCCCTGACAAATTTGATGCGTCCTTCACTTACACATACATAGACATCGATTAGCATTAAGGTGACTGTTGTCAATGCTTGTGAATAATGATGAGTGAAATAGAAATTCTGAATTGAGAAAATTCTAAATAACAAAATTTTTAGCAATATGGCATTTTGATTGATTGACAATCAATAAACACATTAACATAGATTTAATCTATCGACCCATACAGAAGAGGTTAATCAATTTCAGGGTGGCAGGACAACTGAAAATGACATTCGATATAAATGCAAAAATAAGTGGAAACAAAAAACCACAAAAGAAAGACATTCGAACAAACTGATTTAAGACGTGTGGAATAACCCAGAAACTCAATTTTAAATAAGGTAGAGGCAGCAATAGTGTCAAAAATGATAACGAGGGGTCTGAAACTCATATATTTGGTATAGATAATATAATACACACCTAAGCTGTATATCTTCGTTAACAAGCAAATTATTGATCATTTTTCCTAACATATACAACTAATTAATCAGTTGCTTAAAAAATCGATACAAATTGTCGTTTCTAATTTAATATAAGCCATGAACGCGTCATTATGTCATAGCTCAAGACGTTTTCACTACAAATGTATATTTATCATCGTCAATATGAAGAAAAATCCATATTGCATATGACATATGATAGGTGATTATAGGTGTCACAAGACGGCAAAATGAGATTTATAATAAAATAGCCAGACTGATTTTTCATTTTCCAGCTGATCTATCATTAATCTTTATGCATAAATGTCCTAGGGTAATAGATAAATTCTGTATGACGTCATTTTCGACATTATCATGACGACAAAATTCCTGACATATAATCATTCGAATATGAGCGCTGCTGAAGAATTTTAAATCACAATGAAGCCTATGTGGCCAGCTGATCTGACCCCGATTTAGATGAATGTACGAATATACTATGAACACAAATCTTCCATTCAATTTCGTATACTAACTAGGCTAATCCCGTGTGTGACAGATGAATGTGGATTGCGTTGAAGGGATTTATTCCAAGCATTCGTTTATTCAGACAGGCGTTCAGGATAAGAAGCGGAAAAGGCGAAGTCAACTCCGTTTTGATAAAGGGTGGCTCAATATTTATAGTTAGACAAAAATAGGCTACAGATATGTAATGAGTTGGTTGATCAATTCACACACATACGCTCATATAAAAACAGTCAAGGTTAATAAGCGAATAATTGATAAGGTCAGAATGTGACTCAAGAAGAAGGAATAAAATGGTCTGTTCAGAAGCTAGAATAACCCGTGTGGACTTGAAATAATATCAGACACTACAAAGCTGCCATACAGTTTGAAGTCCTTAATTTCGAACTGGTCCTTTTATAGGTGTCATTTTATGAAGATAATCGCTTTTAAATATATGTATTTCTAAGGCAGATGGTCAGCATTCTTGATATATTTAATAAGCATGGCTAGAATTTTAAAATGACAACGTCCTGATTGTTTAAAATATATATAATGGTAAAAATATAGATATATGAACAAAGAATATTCCTTCCAATTAATCCTCTTCAGGTTACATAAACGTAAATCCAAGTTAATGTTAAAAGGAGATAACCAAGTCAAAGACATATAAATCCAAAAAATATACACAATATATACTATTTCAAGATTGTTACCGAAGTATTATATAATTATGAATGCTTAAATGTAATGTAGGGACGCAAGCTGTAGATGGGTCTGCGCTCGCGGGGCCTCCGCGCCGTTGTGCGTTGTTCTGTTGAGAGAGATAACATCTCAGAGATGCGTCAGACTTTACAGGTAAGCATTGTCGTGAAATTATATTTTTTCTTCGGGAACCAATCTGGATTAAGAGGTAGGCTGCGGGGATGTTGGGTGTGGTGGGGTTTTGGCGGGGTCTGGGTGACGCGCAGAGGGTTCAGGTATACGGAGGAGTTTTCGGGGGAGCGTAACCTGGCTAGTGGGTTTAGGGGAAGCGTAGATGGCTGGGGGCTAGATGAGCGGTGTGGGATGACCATTATCTATAGGTTAAACCAATCATGGGGACGGTGGGCCTATTTTTAAAATGTCTAGCCCATGCTTACTTATAATATGATCAAGATTGCTGACCATCTGCCTTAGAAATCAATATATTTAAACGCGATTATCTTCATAACATGACACCTATAAAAGGACCAGTTCGAAATTAAGGACTCAAACTGTATGGCAGCTTTGTAGTGTCTGATATTATTTCAAGTCCACACGGGTTATTCTAGCTTCTGAACAGACCATTTTATTCCTTCTTCTTGAGTCACATTCTGACCTTATCAATTATTCGCTTATTAACCTTGACTGTTTTTATATGAGCGTATGTGTGTGAATTGATCAACCAACTCATTACATATCTGTAGCCTATTTTTGTCTAACTATAAATATTGAGCCACCCTTTATCAAAACGGAGTTGACTTCGCCTTTTCCGCTTCTTATCCTGAACGCCTGTCTGAATAAACGAATGCTTGGAATAAATCCCTTCAACGCAATCCACATTCATCTGTCACACACGGGATTAGCCTAGTTAGTATACGAAATTGAATGGAAGATTTGTGTTCATAGTATATTCGTACATTCATCTAAATCGGGGTCAGATCAGCTGGCCACATAGGCTTCATTGTGATTTAAAATTCTTCAGCAGCGCTCATATTCGAATGATTATATGTCAGGAATTTTGTCGTCATGATAATGTCGAAAATGACGTCATACAGAATTTATCTATTACCCTAGGACATTTATGCATAAAGATTAATGATAGATCAGCTGGAAAATGAAAAATCAGTCTGGCTATTTTATTATAAATCTCATTTTGCCGTCTTGTGACACCTATAATCACCTATCATATGTCATATGCAATATGGATTTTTCTTCATATTGACGATGATAAATATACATTTGTAGTGAAAACGTCTTGAGCTATGACATAATGACGCGTTCATGGCTTATATTAAATTAGAAACGACAATTTGTATCGATTTTTTAAGCAACTGATTAATTAGTTGTATATGTTAGGAAAAATGATCAATAATTTGCTTGTTAACGAAGATATACAGCTTAGGTGTGTATTATATTATCTATACCAAATATATGAGTTTCAGACCCCTCGTTATCATTTTTGACACTATTGCTGCCTCTACCTTATTTAAAATTGAGTTTCTGGGTTATTCCACACGTCTTAAATCAGTTTGTTCGAATGTCTTTCTTTTGTGGTTTTTTGTTTCCACTTATTTTTGCATTTATATCGAATGTCATTTTCAGTTGTCCTGCCACCCTGAAATTGATTAACCTCTTCTGTATGGGTCGATAGATTAAATCTATGTTAATGTGTTTATTGATTGTCAATCAATCAAAATGCCATATTGCTAAAAATTTTGTTATTTAGAATTTTCTCAATTCAGAATTTCTATTTCACTCATCATTATTCACAAGCATTGACAACAGTCACCTTAATGCTAATCGATGTCTATGTATGTGTAAGTGAAGGACGCATCAAATTTGTCAGGGCTCATGCAATTTATTTTATAGATGATGTTGTATTTGTTCTCTTTTACCGTTATATACTTTTGCTTACAAGAAATAAAATGACCTGGATGTACTGACAATAATGCGTGACATTGATTCTAAAAGGTTTCAGAATGCTTATAATGGCCGTCAAGATATTTTTCACATATGCCAGGACGATCTCCATTTTGTTCCTGATTTCTGAGCTTCATCTTGTGATGGTATATTGATTTGATAGACGACTTTTAATGAAAAAGAAGAACTGAAAACGAGTTTCTTCAATTTTTTTGTGGTGAGACAGCCACATTATGTTATGACTCTTCAGAATGAATGAATTTTTTGGCATTAGAATCTTAGCACTAATTGAATGCATTAAGTATGGATAAGCACATCTGAAAAGCTGCTCTACTTCGACTCCTTTATATACATGAATTCTCGGTTGACAAGAGTAGTAGTAGTAGTAGTAGTAGTAATAATAATAATAATAATAATAATAATAATAATAATAATATTAGTAGTAAACGTAAATGACAGGTAACCGTATTAAAATTCAGTTAAATAGGCAATAATATTTTATTATATTCGGTATAAAGCAATCGGTAATGAGAAGATCGAGTTGATCACTAATACATGATGTAGTTGAGCCACACATTTAGAACAATTTGACACTACATATACTTGTCAAGAAATTTTATGTGATTAGTAATAAACTTTAATTGAATAAAAGGTGTATTAAGCATGAAGTGATAATTGGAAATATAAGAGAAAAATTAAAAAATACAGAAAAAAATTATCATATCACATCGGTTCGCACATTGCCTAAAGATTATCAATGCAAAATCAAGGTTATAACAAATCAGTTTCGTACACGTAAGATTCGGAATACTTAATAGCTAAATCTTTTTTGTTATTAACGATTTCTATATAATACTATAGAGGATGTATTAAGGTTAATTCTATAGCTTGTTTCAGTTGTTTGCTTTGCTACTGGAGAACATAGTTTTCTAGTACTGACGTTTATCGGAGCATTTGATAATAACTAATTTTGAAGCCATTTAAGCACTTGTTCCATAACTCTAGATTGCATTATTCCGTTGCTCCTCACTATGTATTCGTTTCTATGTAAATACAGTGGATTACGACATGTCATTTTATGTTATACTTTGGTGTATGTGGATCCCTGAGCATTGTTTCTCTAAGAACAGTTAATTTATCAGTATAAAATATTTTCTCGATGGCGACTTCTAATCTGTCTCAAAATTATTCTATCTGAGATTCCTCTAAATTTTAAAATGATATTGTCTTTTCTTTGGGATAGAATTAGGAAGTGGTTTTGATGTTAACTTTCTTTAACACAGATCTATAACCTTCAACAGACATCAGGCCAATATCAATGTCTCAGTCTGGAGTTCTATATTTTCTTCAAACGTATCTGCAGTGAATAATCACTAAATTCTATTGGAATAGAACCTTATCACCCGTCAATCGTATTCAGACGAACAGAAACTGCGAAAGTTAAGATATTGCCCAGTCCAGGTTGGCTTTACATAAACTGATGAGTTTACAGTTCTATCCTCCTTTGGTTCAGAAGTACATTTTAAAATGGCAATCAGTTATTATTTTCTTCTTTATAAATAAGTAGAATATGATTCTGTACGTTATTGCGTCTATTTGATTATCAAATCACACAGAAATACCTATCAAATATGACTAGCATATCATCCATGTACCTCCTATATGAGGTTTACTTGGCTGATCGCCTCAGTTGTCATATTTTCAACAATTTAACATGTACATGTGCTAAGAGAAGTCCCAAGGTAGTGGGCATAACAATATCATCAACTCGTCTAAAATGTTCATCTTTAAAATGAACTTTGTCAATACATAATGAAAGTGGTTTTTTCAATCGTATTGGTTCAGTTCAAACAAAGAGGAAAATTACCCGATACACCGTAACAGAGAAAATCAACAGAAATAATAAAAAGTACATCAGTAAGAAGAGAGCTAACACTAAAAGACTCCATAAACTCTTTCATAATATCAACGTTATTAGGGAGATCAATTAAATCTAACGTGTCTTTTGAAGTATACTTACAATTACCATTTTGTTATAAACTCGATCTTTTATGAAACTGATGTCTATTAGTTGTGGTCTAACTTCAATTAAAAGTGATTAAAACTCTCATTGGTGACATAATGAGATTGAATTTAAAACATGAAAAAATAATATATTAAAAAATTGTTAGTAACTTCAGTAATTGAATTCATGAATATATCAGTGTTAGACCACCATCGAAGACCTGGAAGCACTGGATTGCTGTTTCGTCCTAGTACGGGACTCCCCAGCAGTGCCCATCCACGACCCTGCATGCGGGACTCGAACCTAGGACCTTCGGTGTCGCACGCAAACGCCTAACTTTTAGACCACTGAGCCGACATCCAATAGTGTTTACATCGACTCATGAATTCAAATAATACGATTACCACAATCTCCACAAACCCCCATTCTGATCATAAATTGTTAGTGTTAGTTTTACACAGAAATTCAGTGCAATATGTGAAAGTCACACATAGATTACGATAAAAAATAAGTCATTGAGTTTGGGGTTGGTATATGCTAGTAAGTGTATATGGTAATCGGAACGATCTGTAGAACAACAAAACAATAAGAATTATTCTTAATAACAGTAAAATTTGGACACATGAAATCTAACTTTAAAGTAAGGATTAAAATGAGGTATCAAAATTTGGTAAAGATATTCAACTCAATATTTTGGAGAAAGATGGAGAATGAATATACCTATCCAACTGGAATCAATTTCGATTCATGCCATTCAAGAAATATAACTCAGTAAAATTTGTAGTAATCTCATTCTGTATACCTTGAGTATTTTTTAAACTCTTAAAGGTTGCATAAACTCTTCTGACTAGTCTGTATTAGAGTGGGATTTCATTAAAGCTCAAACATTCAAATGGACTCGTGAATAATCTATTCAATGATTTTTTTGTCATGTAGTTTGCATATTTGCACACTGCTTTACCAGTTTCGAGTTTGATCAACTGCTTGCTTATGTCGAAAATAAACTGTTCTATAAAATGTCGTATTCGATTTCCTAATATTGAACTGTCAAATAGTAGAACATTTCACGAGTTTAGCTTCAGAAGATAATGCGAACTTTAACTTGCAGCTTGTATAATTGATGTCAGATTGCATTTAAAGTGAATATTGCCCTACCAAATGCCTTTTTATATAAGTCAGAAGTTAAACAAAACAAAATGAAGCCAGTCTTTGAATGAATCATCAGTAACATATACTGAACATTCATTAGCAATAGAAAAAACTTACCAAAGACAAAGTTACATCATTCATTTTCTTCAATCCATCTACATTCCATTCTCTTCTTCTTATTACGTTTTGTAATATTTCTGGAATCATCTTATTTTCAGTAGATTGATTCATTAAATTTAATAAATAAGATCTTAATTTAAAATACTTATTCAATGTTTTATAGTGAAGTAAATATACACTATTATTGATTGTCAATAAAATATCACCATTTAATTGAATACCGACGATTCTACAAACAGCTTTAGAGATTCTTGGTCCGGTTGGAAATGGTAATCTAAATGTATTTATCAACTGTAGACTACATTTTAAACAGACGATATTAGTGTCTCCACTATCAACTAACATTTGTAGACGTTGTAATGCTTTTGTAGATGTTCGTTTCAAACTGTTAGAGTTTCTGACATGATAATCATTTCCCATATTGTAATCAAATGTTGTTTGCCATACTTTTAAATAAAGGTTTTCTCGTTCAACAGGATCAGTAGTTACTGTTAGAAATATTTGTTCAATCATGGGTGATTTTTCAAAACGTTTGTTTAACATGCTTATATTTGTTAAGCCAATACAAATATCTTTAACCAAAGCTGTATTCTCATGATTTAAATAAGCTGAGTCAAAATACCGTGATGTTATGAAATTGAACATAGAATAGGGATCACCTGGATTGGCCACTTCAGCACAGACTACATTGTAACAACAAGAATTAGTTACACAATTAATATCAGTTTCCTTTACTTTGGGAAATGAATAATTCTTAGCTGTATAAATGCAATAGATGTCAGTATTATTAATAATTTTAAATGGAAAACGTGTGAAATATGCACGTAAATTTGGTTTATTCCTTTGAAAAATGTCCAGTTTTTGTATTTGCACACCGATTGGTAAAGGTGTAATCAATTGCCATACTTTTAATGTTCCATCTAAGGTGATAATGTATAATCCCCCGAACAATGTGGGAGACCGGGAAGACCAGTCAAATAACAACGGGAATGAGGAGATACAACTTGGCAGTACTGGGAATCAGCGAAATGCATTGGACCCAAGCTGGACAACAAAAGCTAAATACGGGAGAGATGCTACTAAAATCCGGCCACGAAGAAGAAAATGCTCCACACACGCAGGGAGTTTCTCTAATGCTATCCAAAGTAGGACAAGATGCACTTGTAGGATGGGAATCCCACGGATCCGGAATCATCAAAGCATCCTTCAAAACAAAGAAGAAGGGGATCACAATGAATATTATCCAATGTTATGCACCCACTAATGATGGCAACGACGACATTAAAGACCAATTCTATGAGAGGCTGCAATCAATCATAGAGAAGTGCCCAAGAAAGGACCTCACTATTCTGATGGAAAATCTAAACGCCAAAGTCGGAATAGACAATGCCGGATATGAAGATATCATGAGACGACATGAACTGGGAGAGAGAAACGAAAATGGGGAAAGATTTGCAAATCTATGTGCATTTAACAAATTGGTCGTAGGAGGCACAATATTTCCACACAAGCGTATAAACAAGGCTACATGGATCTCACCGGAACACACTACAGAGTACCAAATAGATCATATTTGCATCAACAAAAAATTCCGAAGGACAATGGAAGATGTGAGAACCAGGAGAGGAGCTGACATGGCTTCAGATCACCACCTGGTTGTGACCAATTTAAAACTGAAGCTAAAGACGAACTGGACAACTGGAAATACAGCACTACAAAGGTTCAATATAGCCTTCCTTCGAGATACTGACAAACTCAATAAATTCAAGATACCTCTCAACAACAGGTTTCAAGTCTTACAGGATCTGCCGAAGAAAGAAGAAACTACTATGGAGGAAAACTGGAAAGGTATCAAAGAAGCATTAACTTCAACGTGTAAAGAGGTTCTGAGCCTAGAGAAGCATCATCATAAGGAATGGATCTCTTCAACTCGGAGGACAGAGCTTAAATGGCTTATTTGTTTTTTCTTGTTAGCGTATTTTAGCAGGATTGTTTTCTAAGTGATAGGGATGCTGACTTCATGCCCGACCCTCGTCTTTCACCGAGGCTTGAAATCGGCAGTAACCCTAGAAATGTACAGGCGGAGTTATTTCTACGTCAGATAGCGTTTGATTGGAAATCTGAATCAAACATCGTTAAATAAAAACATTTCAATATCAGATTTTCCGAGATAAGTATTCACTCAACATTAAAATACTTTAATATTAAGCAAGTTTATGATAAATAAATTACCTCATAGATTTCATAGATGACTGTTATTACCAAAATGAGAAATCTGAATGATTCTAATAGTTTGATTGTATAAATATGAACTATGACTGAATTTTGATCTGACTTACCTTAGTATAACATGTGACTATCTTAATCGTCTGACTTATTTAAAACATATCAGTCGGTTAGTCAAACGTAACGTAGAACCTGGAACATGCGTACGTCGGTTCGAGTTGCCATCAAATAATTGTTTGGATTTTCGTGCAGAATACATTGTATAATTATTTCTCAATTTACACAAACTCTCTATATAGCTTTGTGACTGATGATTTCCTTACAAGTGATCTACAGATATAAATAAAATCTGATGCATAAAGATCGATCCAAGAAAACTTGGTCATTAAATTAGCTATTAAAGTGTTCAATTGATTATTATCTTTAGATGGTCCACACTGAAGTTATTTTCAAGGAATGCAACTAATTATAATTTTTCATTCACTTTTAATAGTTTTTTTTATCATTTTGTTTACAACTGAAAAACAGCTTACAAACCTTTCTCATCAAGTTACTTTCTCGTGTTCATAAAAACCTTTGGATAGAAAACAGAACATGATTTTGTATGGATTTCTCATAGTTTACAGATAACCATTAATAGTTTATGATATTTATAAAATTAAATAAAGCATTATGATTATTAGTAAAATAGAGGATTCACGTTTCATCCTATTCAGAACTCATTAGCTGGTTAAACATATACTGCAATATTGACACCTACACTCGAAACCACTACTAATTATTTTAAAATTCAATATTTTTAACCCAGCTATTGAGTCATGATAGCCACTAAGATATTCAGCAGATGTTGCATATTAATAATTACTTGTTAGAGTTTGTTTCTTTTTCCGCTAGTAAACAACGCTTTGAATCAATAAGGTACACAAATTTATCACAAAAATAACAATAACTTTAATATGTCAACTCGTGATGTTTGCGAATCAAGTAATTTTCTAATGTTACAACAATGAATAAAATATCCAGTCCATAGAATCTTATATCTTTAACAAAGCGTATATTAAAGCTATTCAAATTCATTAAATAGTTTCTTATTATTTCATATAATTAATGAATTTCTGCCTTGTATAATTCATTCAGAATAAATCTTCCAAACTTGGAAATCAATTAAAAAGTATTCTACATACAACAAATAATTCAGCGACTAAAATTAAATCTATAAATAGAGAAGTGAAATGGTCCAAAATTACCAATGAGTTTCGTGAAGAATTCATTACAAGTGATGGTATACAAGCTTTAAATACATTTGTTAATTGGTGTCACGAACAAAGATTATTGAAATTACGTGAACAAGCTAAAGTAGAACAATTACATTTTGATAAATTGAAACAACAGCTTAATGAAACTGAAAAAGAAACTGTCATTCAAATGAAAAATGTTAACAATAATGATGATATTCAACAGCATAAAGTGGTTATGCTATTACCACCATTGAATGAATTGGAAAGATGTGTTGTACGTTTAGGTGAATCACATGTAACTGAAAGACGTAAATGTTGTGTGAGTTATGTCTATTAACTGACATGTAGTAAATCCTATTTACTATGTACATTAAATTTATGTTCCCTTAGTTAGTGTAATTCATGTACCGAGTTTATATATTTATATCACTGTGTTTGAACTACACTTTAATTGTAAAGACAGGTAATACTATTTCCAGATAACAGAACTAAGTTAGGTAAAGCTAACGTTGAACCTGTGATCAAATACTTGGTATTAAAGTACATTAACTATTAAGTAAAAAGTTTTTGACAATATACTATATCTATCTTGTAACATAAGCATTACCATAGTTGACGTTGAGAAAAATAGGAATTATATTGATGAAGCTATCTTTCAATGAATTCATTTTCTTAGAATTTACAGCCACATTATATGTGCAACACCAACCTCAAGATGTATCCATCAAGGCTGTCTACTTTCTCCATTTTTGTTTAATTTCATTAAAGACATGCTGATGGAAATAACGCTCTTGTCGATTGAACTTTTTGGCATTGATCTCCTACCGGGAGGTCCACTTATAGAATTCGAATACGCAGATGATATAGTCTTATTTGGTGAAGACGCTGATAAAATGCAGTCTTTTTTAGCACTGAGAAACAATGCCAGAATATTTGGGATGCGCTTCGCCCCCTGTAAATGCAAGTTTTTGCTTCAGGACTGGCCTAAGTCAACACCTGAACTAAGGATAGGGAGTGAAGCAGGCGAACGCGTTGACAACTTCACTTATCTTGGAAATCTGATCGGCCGTAATGGGTTGGTATCCGACGAAACCTCAGCACGGACTTGAAATGCTCGTTTGGCTTTTGCCAACTTACGTCACCTATCGCGAAGGCGAGATATCCGTCTATCAATAAAAGGATTAGTATACTGCACAGCGGTTCGTTCTGTTTTAATTTACGGCAGCGAAATATGGCCATTAAGATTAGAAGATACTCGTTAGATACTAGTATTTGACCACGGATGCCTTAGAAATATTGCTGGCATCTGCTGGGATTATTGGGTAAGTAATAGTGAGGTTAGACGCACGGTATTAGGGAATGATAGTAAGTAAGTTGATGAGGTTGTGAATCTACATCAACTGAGATGGTTAGGCTACGTGTTGCATATGCCCAGATACCGGTTACCACGGCATACAATGCTGAGCAGTGTTGGGGACGGTTGGAAGAAAGTTAGTGGCGGCCAAACCAAAACGTGGAGTCAGTGCTTGAAGTCTTTAAATTCTAATCCTAGCCATGTTGGTAGATGCAGACTACTTGGTTAGGGTCCACGTGACTATCGTAACCAATGGTTGGAGACTCTTGGTGACATGGCTCAGAATCGGTCACAACGGCGTAGGTGTATACACACTCTGTCTTCCTTTGAACTATGAGATTAAAATTATTTCACATCTTTCTTTCTGTACTATATCGTTACATAAAATCTTTCCTTTATATATATCACTATTGAGTTAACTGCTTCTGTGAATCCAGTGTTCATCATGATGTGCTAATAAGATATGGCAACTTGGATCGATGCATGTATATGCCTGGCCCGACGTTGTAACTGACTGACTGACTCATCAAGATACAAAAGAGAGATCTGAGCAAATATGTGAACTACAGTGGCATCACACGACTAACGGTACCGGGAAGCTTCTCAACAGAATGTTGTTGAATCGAATGAAAGGTTCAGTAGACATCATCTCTGAGATCAACAGGTTGGATTCCGTAAGGATCGATCGTGTACAAACCACATCGCAACTTTACGGATCACAGTTCAACAACTCGCAGATGCATTCCAAATGAAGACCAGTTTCAGAAAAGGCCACTCATTCTCTTACCTTCTCCCCATCCTGTTGGTCGACTGAGTTATAAAGACTTCCACATCTCAGGCGAAGCACCGAACACAATGGACAGCTCGGATGTGGCTGCACGATTTACACTACCCAGATGACCTAGCTCCTCTATCCCATACACACCAAGAAATGCAGGTGAGGACAGCCAGTGAAGCAGCATATTCTGTAACTGTAGGCCTCAACATACACAAGGCAGAAGTCAGATCCTAAAGTTCAACACAACGAGCACCAACCAAATCACACTTACGATTCATTGTCTACTGATACAGTAACTTATTTGATTCTACAAGGCTGAATTACTTGTCTGATGAAAGCATGCAAAATCTATTTTACTGATGGTTTACGAGATGTATTTAATCTGTGATTGACTAATAACAGTTGGGAGAGAAGTTAGCATGATGAATTTCATGGTGAATTGGTTAGTGAAACTTGGATCTACTAAGATGGTTCCTCAAATTAATCAACCACCTTGAATAGTGTTTGTGCATTATAATGTCTTCAGTATTTTAAACTGGGACTCACTGAAGAGTAGAAATCAGTGGTGTATTACTTAGAATGACATGGCTCATATTCAAATGCAGATATCCAGATTTGTTTACAATATTATAGAAGATTAATCAAAAAAGAAATAGCCAGACACTCGATGAGTAATTATCCTAAATTTGTCATATCATTTTAGTTTATTCAAACATTTTGTCTATATTCTCAAATTCTCATAAGTGATGTTTCATTTTCCTACCTACACGATGCTGAATAAGCTTTGAAATCGTTCTATTTATTCCGTTTTAAAATATAATACTGGTCACACTGTTGAATATAGTTGAGATAAATGTGCTTAATAGTGACTAGCTTCGAGAGGGAATTTCCTAGGTTGTAGTGAGAATCTGTAACCAATGGAGCTAATCTATGCCAAGTGTGATGCAGTTGCCCACCGAAGATAATAGAACATGGTCACGCAATTTTGTGGATGGATTAAGTTTAAGCATTAACACCGTTGGGTGTCGGCTCAGTGGTCTAAATGTTGCGCGTCCACGAACAAGCTTGAAGGCTCTGGGTTCTATTCCCACGTACTGGATCGTAGATACTCACTGCTGAGAAGTTCCATACTCAGATGAGTCCGCCGTTCAATACTTTCAAGTTTTCAATGGTGGTATAACTTAGATAGGTTCATGATTTAAATGCAGTTTAACAATCTCCACAACCTCATACTTATATACTAGGACCTTTCACGATTGACAACGACAATCTCAAAACATATTACTCAATGATTTGTATGCAACCTCGTAGATTTGATTTGTCGATTAATCGGAAATCTTACATTAAAATGTCTTATTGCAAAACATGTTGGAATACCGGTAATTTCCATAGTGTATGGAGCTCGTAGAGATTCTTGAATTTTATATTTTACGTCAGAAATTAACCCTAGTTAGGCAACGAGTGAAACCAGGAAGCACTGGACAATTTTTCTGTCCCAATATGTAACTCCTCAGCATCATGGATCTCTGACAGACAGTTATCCACTGATAACGTTAGACGTTAATTACGCAAGGTAGTAAATTAACTAAGATTACATATGTAGACTATTGGTTGCCGACTCAGTGGTCTAGAGGTTAAGCGTTCATAGCGAGATCTGAGGATCTTAAGTTGAATCGCTGGTACGGTCGTTGACGGTGTTATGTCTGCCTGCTGAATGCCTAACTGATTTTTGATTAGTGATGAAACCCCGAATCCAAAGAAGCATAGTGAGAACACCAAGGCTGGTGATAAGTATTTATTTTACCTTTAGAATAAATGAAATTGATACACGAGTACATTCATTTATATGTTGATTTTACTAATACATGATTATTAGTTGACAATTACCGTACTCAAGGGAAATGCATTTTCTACAAAAACCCGAGCTACACTTCATGCTGAACGAATTTCACGATAAATTAATACAAAAAATGTCTTGAATAAACATTACACTAAAAATAAAAATATCACACTGAGTTAAAAACGTAAGTAAAGATAAGGAGAAATCTTGTCATATCAGATGTGTACTCCTTAAGTGTCCCATATGGTGGCGAAACAGCTGTCCAATGCTTCCTGAATTCTATGATGGAAACTACAAAATAAACGCGAATTTTTAAACAGAAAGAGGAAATGAAAAAAGTATCCGAAAGAAAACCATATATTCGACATAATTATAAAATCGAAATTGATACTAGTTATCAACTTAGTCAAAAGATTCTCTACTAAATAATGTCAAATACAGATAACTGATGATACATTATGACTAACAAGTAATCACTTCATTGAGAGTAAATCGAGTCAGAAGATATTCAATTTGTCAACATTCAAAAGTTGTTACTATCAATTATTCTCAATGAGAAATAGTGATCATTCTATTCGTGTTACATAACTGAAACTAGTAACTTCACTGACAAATTTTCATTTGTTGACTGCGGATAGAAACTTGTCGATATGTCATTGAGAAATCTTTCACTTGTTGGAACAGTAAAGTCAACAGCAAAACAGGTAAAATCTTATACTTAAGGAGAACTATTAGGTTCCAGATCAGATGAAACAAAAAATATCAATCACGGAGTTCCTACTGAACGATTCAACTGTCGAAATGTAATCAAGATATCTGTAATTCTTGGAAGTAACTTTGTCACTGAATCAAGATGAAGTTAGTTGAAAAGTTATTCAGATAATAATACGCATCTTCCCAAAACCCTTGTAGTTTTCTATGATTATAAAAATGAAACCTAATAACATCGACATAAGCCAATGATGAAGAAATATCTACCGAAATAATATTGTACAATTAACTTCTCATATGATTTAGAAATTCAGCTATTCGACTGTCTTACCATACCTTATGACACAAATAATAGTTCGAAACTGGTGGTACTCACTATAATACCAACCAAACTTGTATAATTTAACCCTTCATTAATAAGATTAACCTCCAAAAGAAAAGAAAAGAATATCTAGAGTTAAAGTTTTCAAGCTTTTGATGTTTACTAGTAAATGTGATTCACTTTGTTATCATTCAGTCTACTGGCACATGGTACTATTTATTGATATAGTTTGATCGGGAGTAAAAAAGATATCTTCTTTGATGATCATTTGCCAACCCATTCGTTAAAATCGATATTTCTCTTTTTTTCACCACGATTAAAAACAGTGACGTGAATAAACTTTAAAAACTTCTTTGTTTAAATCTCATCCTTTTATCTAACAGAAAACAAAGAATATTCTTCAACCATGGATTAATAATGTACAACAAACAAAACATGGAGATATTATGAAAAGTCAAAGTTTACGTGATCCAACTCAACCTTCATATGCACAACCATGGATATCATATAAAAATGCATTAACAGGACATTTCCCACCAAAAATACACATAAAACCAACAGAATGTAATATTTTACCATTTGATAAACATCAACCTTTTAAAGAAACTTTAAAACAAAAGCTTTCAGAAATTGAAACACTACAAGTGAATGTAACTAATTCAAAGAAACGAAATATTTCAAAACATATTATACCTTGCGTTATCAATGAGGTGGATAGTAAAGATTTAGACAATTATCATAAATTCCTATGTTCACTAATTTATGATGAAGAGAAAAGATCGAATTCAGTAGTACATTGGTTCATACCAATAATGTCGTCATGTCTACTACCTTTACCCATGAAACAAAGGAAATTACCTCATATCAAATTACCACATTTATGTTTAAAGTTACCTTATGAAAAAATAGAACATGATGGTGATGACTATGGGGAAGAAGAACGTGAGATGCTAACTAAAAATTCTTTTCGTATTTCAGATGATTTATCAACTGAATTCATGTTAACCCCATAGAATGACTGATGACATTAAATATACAAAACAAAATTGCTTGAATTTATTTAGAAAGTTATATTTCCTCCATTTGATATTAGTTTTATACTCTCATTTGAGCAATAATTTTGGTAGCTAAATGATTTAAACAGTATTCCTGTAAATTTTGAAGTCCTCAGATTTTGAATTAACCTTCTTGAATGACTTAGGTTTTTTGAATCACACCTGTAGGATAGAACATATAAATTGTCAAAGACAAGCGGTATAATTCAACAAGCTGATACATCATTATTTTATACTTTCAAACGTCTTTGTTGTTTTGTATCATTTTGTTCTTCATTATGTTCAACATTTTCTCTAAAGATCATGCCAATAGTCACAAAACTATCCGGATTATGTAACTGAGTGTCTGACGAACATGTACTTTAGCCACAAAGTTGTTAAATTCCTAGTTGAATATTTAGTGTAAGATTGGTTCGAATCGGCTTTCCAAAATACCAACCATAGCTGCTAAGTTCGTTCCGCGGTGGTGCCGATTTATCATGATAGCATAAATAAGCTACATTAGTTGGAATACTCATTTCTTAAGGTTCTATATTATAATGTATCTAGTAGCCAACTATAGATCCTAGGGTGAAGTCGTGCGGCCAGGTGTATCAAGGTATGGTACAGTAAAGTAACAGTAACCAGAGTGAGTTATAAATAGGACAACTGGTTCAGTATAGGAACTAGTTTCACCTAGTTTGTTTCTACAACTAATATATATATATAAATTATATTTGTTAGAATATTAGTATAGTGAGTTGTTACCAGAAAATTGCATAGTTCTAAGCAAATATCTATGGAATAAGGGATTTATGAAACATGAGAAAATTATAATCATCATCGTAAGCAAAACACAAATGTGAGCAACCTGGGGCTTCAGAAAAAAGCGTGTAGTACGAATGATGATGAAGAATTCTCACTGGAAACATCATTTATAATAATAATAATAATAATAATAATAATAATAATAATAATAATAATAATAATAATAATAATAATAATAATAATAATAATAATAATATGAAAACAGTTTAGAAAATGTAAGAACAGAATTCGACAAAATCAGGGCAGTAATAAAGGATGGGATATAATGAAGTGTTCTTGAGCACATATTTCTTACCAAACATTGTAAACACCGGAAGGCTCTGCAAATTAAAGTTTAAACCCCTTAGGATCCAGAACATAATCGCGTAAATGCTATCAAAAGATGAATCTTTCTCCAAATATCTTGAATCTCCTGTATACCCCAAAAAGTCGAACCCAATTTGTCCATGGCATTTTCTGAAGATAATAAAATAATTTGTTAGTTAAATTTATTTACGTTAACAGCGCTGTCGAGAATGATTGTTATCAACCTTTATTTCTTATCGTATATAGAATTCACCAGAGAATTATTAGTTTTACAAATGAACTTTTTTCTGAATAACAAAATATACTTAAATTGTCACTAACATGTATGATATTTTAATGTTTTTGTAATACGTAGAAAATCTTTCTCCCCATATGATCACGTCGAACTGGGATTTGATTCACTCCAGTAATCTTTTCAGTGATCTACAACTAACAATATTTCGATAATGTATATGAAGACGAAGATTATCAGAACTATGTAATATATTAGTGCAATACATTTCGAACAATCTGATCACACATATACTTGTTAAGAGCATTTATATATAAAAATAAAAAGTCAACTAGACTGGAAACGGGGTAAGAGGAGATAAGGATAATGATAAGAGTAATAATAATAATGTGAAAACAAATCACTCTGGATAATAGGTCAATATTACCAGGGTAGGTTTAAGGTAGGTTGCAGAAACAAATACAATCAAGTGACCCACTAAGAGCAGAGGATAAACATCCATCATCCTCTAAATGTTCTTAACAAGTATATGTGTGATCAGATTGTTCGAAATGTGTTGCGCTAATATATCACATAGTTCTGATAATCCTGGTCTTCTCATTACATTATCGAAATTTATCAAAGGGGCTAATTGTTTTAAACCAACAATATATAAAGGCATATTCTTTTTTTGAACTACATTAATAATATCTCAAAAATATTCGTTGATGCTAAAAGCTCTATACATAAATTGTTATTTGTAAAGACAATAAAAAAGATTCTGCATTTATTCATATTTTCCTCCGTTTGAAACCGGATAAAAACGTATTAATGTTAGTGCATTATGTCAATTTACTGAAGGCAGCCAATCAAGAACAAAGCCATTGGAATGAAGAGATATATTAAATACTTGTGTAATATCTGGAAAGCTCATTTCTACATGAAGTAGGCACTGAATATGTTATCCAAAATGATAATGAAAGATCCGTAATTAAACCATCTAGTTCGGAGAACACAACAATACCAAAAGTAGGACATCATATACCAAGAATAATGAAAATGATGCTAGATTAAGGTAATAAAAAGGAGTATGTAAAAACTGAATGACAATATTTTTGAATATGATCATGATAGTGAATGGGTATCTCGAGAGTGTCAACTGTTTGATGATTAGCAGTTCGAGACAATTTATTAGTTCGTGAAACCATTGGTAGCCATATGCATAGACTTCCTGACTGAATCCTATTCAGTAGTTGTAGTCAATGGATGGAGACAATCAGTAATATGGGCCAACGTCGATTGCACTATTAAAATTTTCTATACATTCTCCCCTAAATATTGAAGGAAATCATTATTACTTTTTCATTCTTTGATCTAATCTGCATCTTTTAGACTGCGTTTTTCATATTTGGATTTCTATTGCAGTTTGAATCAACTCTTATCCATCACTTCATCTGTTGTTAATTTCCTTTCTAGTTGATGATATGAGATGTGGCGCATTTTACTCTGATTATGAACAACTAGTATACCGATAAGAAGCTTTGTATACAAATGATTATGCGTAACTGGTCAATTTACTGTACTTTCTAAAAACACCTAAACAAAGACCTCCTATTGATTTTCAGCAAATACTACAAATGTCCGTGCTTTGACAACTCATATCGACTGGTATTATTTACCATGTGCTGAAAAGTTACCTACAAGGAAAAATAATGATTGTCCGAAACGAAAGCACGTATAGTGGCTCACTAAACTGATTAGCTAGGGGCCCCGAATCCAAAACATTAGTTCATGAGGTTATTAAATGTTGGTGTGAGCCATGTTGGTAGATGTAGATTACCTGGAGGGATTCACACGACCGTCTTGACTAGTTGTTGGAGACGTTTGGCAACACGGTTCAAAAATGGTCGCGATGGAGCAGATGTGTTCACTACTTCTCTTGCCTTAACACGTGAGTTTAAAAATACTTTACACATTTTACTTTACGACTTTGTTCTTTCTTCTCGAATCTTATTACTCATATCTGATCCTTTTTTACTACCACTTGCACTACACTAGAATTCATTTCGCCAATTTTATCTTGTATGAAGGTGTGGTAACTTCGGCCGAAGGACATTTAAACCGGGCTCTTGAGTTGTTTATTGGTTGACTGATTAGCTTTTCAATTATAAGTAACTTAAATTTAAAAGGCAATGAACAATCAGTCAGTTATTATAGATTGGTTAGAACACACTTAGGTTATACATATACGGGTATTATATGTTACATAGTTACAAAGGATCGGCAGAAAATGCTTAACCTCGGTTTCATGTTAGTTAGCACTTGTCAGTGAGGCGTATCTACAATCTTGAGAGAAGTGGTCCTCTTCATAGGTTTCGGACTAGGGTCACATGGTTCTAAATCCTTAGTATTTTACAGTTTTAATTTTCTTCTTGATAAAAAGGTTCATATTCCGATGAGTTCACGTGAATCAGTCAAACAAGAAAATTTAATAATGAACCTTTGTATGTAACATAAACTGTTGATTGTGAATTCCGAAGCTGAAATAAATTTACCCACAGCATTTAAGGTGATAAAAACAATATGAAGGATCAATCATTGAGTCGTATCTTAGTATACTGATTATAACATTAATTTACAGATAATCCGGTATAAAGTAATGAAAGAGTACTGATATTTCCCCTTTAATCATTCGAGCAATCATCACGCATAGCTGAAGCAATAATTTAAAAGCCATGCGCTATATACAGAGTGGACCTGTGAAAGGATTATAATATTTCGACAGAGATCAATATTAACCACTTTATTCATCTACATTGTATTTTAAATAGAAAATTCCTATTTCAACAGAAAAGCTTTTTGGGAGGATATTGTGAAGTTGTTGTATTCTCTGAGCTGGATCGTTATGTCGTTTGGCTCTAATTGTTCTCTTCAACAATATTAACACATACAACAATAATACTGATGTCGAGAACATCAATGAAAGTTTCGCAATCAAATCATTCAGCTCAGAGAGCACAGCACTTTCAAAACCCACTTCCTGGACTACAAATATTCTGCATCATTTAAGAGGATGTTATTTACAATAAAGCTTGAAATTACATTTGGATATAATTTCCTTAAACGGATGCTAACAGAATGATTGAGTTCAGTATTGAAAATAAACGACAAAAATATAAACATTTACAACTAGCAATATATATCATGTGAGCTAAACAAGGTACTTGATTAGTCAATCACTATCAACGTAAAATCTGACAAGAGTTTGCTTCGTTTCAGGTTACCATACCTAATGTCAGCATAGTGAGAGTAAAACAAAGTGAAAAATAAAAGAGGGAGAATAATATCCAAACCATAAAAATATTAACGCGAACACTAAAGTTCTAAAGAAATAAATCATAAACACATAACATTCATACTTAGCTCATAATTTAAAGGAAGATAGACAAATGCAACTGCGCCACTGTGACCAACTTTAGGCTAGATCACTCAATATCTCCGAAAAAATTAGCAGCTATCGAGATTCAGTAGCCTTATGAGTAACTTTGACATTTGAAATGATAGGTACTAGATTTTTAGTCTCAATATGTAGATCAACACTGCATATTCAAATGACGAAATACATCTCGCGCATTCGGCTGCCAACCATTATCCTATGTATAATAAACAGTGTAGAATTTGCAAAACTATTAATAAGGAGAAACAATAAAAAAGTTAACGACCTAAATCTGGCTTATTAAAAAATCTTCAGATTAAGAGGAACACTTATAATAAAGACATTATAAGACAAACACTGAATTTACAATTAGTGAAAACCTAATGAGACTAATATAAACTCAATTAAAATACTAAAATAATGTTGGTATGATTCAGAAACAATATCCTTGTGATTGACGTAATACTTCATTCAACAACAAAAACAAGCGCACATGAAAATATTTTACATTGTGTTGTTTCCATTTGTTATTTTATTCTAAAAACAGTAATCATGTGAATACTTAGAAGAAAAAAGGGCTAATACTTGTAATAAAGCATTAAAAGCTTCAAGTGATTTTTTCTACATAACTTTCAAGCTAAGAACCAGCAAATTTATGTTAGTGGTATATTTCTATCAAATAATTCAGTTAACAAGTTAAAATGTACCCAAACAACATAATCGTTACAATGTTTCTTTCGTGTGTTTTGTATATTCAATTCATTTAAAGATTGAATTGGTTAGTTTTAAATGGAATAGTTAGGCATAACTAGAAGTATACAACCTAAAGACTGTAACAAAATTAAGTATGCAGTTTTTTGAATGCATTCAATTTTAATGATGTTTGAGTGTAATTGAGAGGAAAATATTAACTTTTGAAGACATCACATTCACATATGTAAATGTTATAATTGTGTGATTTCGATTGTCTTGCCAGAAAACAACCTCTTTTGGTAGTTTACAGCTCAAAGAACGAAGATCTATCGAAATTGTCTATCTGAGGTACAAAACCTTCCCATCTTAGGAAACAAAATCATCGGAATAAATTCTAAGGGTGAAAGATCAGTTAGACAATTATTTACAAATTACTAGATCTTTCTATCCAGAGTTCCCACTTGAAAATAGTTTAATTGCTTAGTGTATTCAGCTTTCAATAGTTAGGTCGAAGGTAAGGACTCTGCTCCACCTAATTCGAGTTAAACAGTAGGTAGCATTACTAACCTTGATGACTAGGTATGTCTCAAATCCTAGTATACATCCCTGTGTTTAATCACTGAGTAATATGATTACTCCTCTGGACAAATCTGTCTTCTGAACCACATCAAATAAACTAATTTAAAACAACACAGAATTCCAAAATATAAGTATGGTTATTAACAAGAATAATTGTCAGTGAAAGTCGAAATCATGAGAACTCACTATACCATGTTCATATGAGTTTTCATTGCTACATGATGTGCTGTGTAAAATGAATTAATTTAGAGAATTCCGTCCAACTATATTATATATTGAAATATTAATAAGACAGTGACTATCCTTCAGTACAAAATCTGAAAAAAGTAATGTCAGTCAAAATTAACTTAAGACCTGTCTTTGTACAGAAAATTTTTATGCTGTGATTAAATTGCTCAGAACGGATAAGAAGTCTACAGTTGTAGCATACGGTCAAAATGACATGGAATTATACGAAAAGCCTATTCTTAGTGGAGATCTTATTCTAAATCTTGTTTAGTGACAATTCTCTTATTTTTCCTTTGTTTAACGTGAAATCTCAACTAAACTATATGATTAATAATCTACCAAATAGTAAGCATTTTTTCGTACAAATTTCCCGAGTTTCACTCACATAATTTTTAGATTGTTGTTTCATAATGTCAGTGAATCTGTACTCAGATATTTTAAAAAGTACGAAAGTTCGAGTATACTCATTGGTCACCATCAACCTCGCTGAAGTACAGCAGTTCAGTACAGTTCCAGTAAGTAATCGCTAGATTTAAACTTTTTAGTTTCCTCACTCCCATGATTTCCAATTTATTTCAAACTACATTGGATGAAATAAATTCACAGAATATTCAACAAATTGTCAGTTGTTTTTTTGTCGATAGATTAATACAAAGTCTGTCAATGTCATCCTTTTAATGTATAGTAATTCTGATTTAACATGCCTAATATCTTATTATATATAATTATTGCAATATTCATCCATAAAAATTTAGCAAAAATTATAGTCGTTACTGGCAAATAGTGTTTTGACTGTTTCATTAACTTTCATACTTCATGAGCATACATTAGATTTTCGTCTGATCAATGTGCACATTTCTAAAAGCTTGAGTTCTATAATAGCTTATCGTTAAGATTTTCAAAATAATTGATTGTATGACTGTCTAGGGAGCATAGTAGATTTGCCCATAACATTCTGGTGAATCCATTAGTAGGACGACCCAAAATTAGCATAACTTCAAAAGAATCCAGTCTATTTATTAGAATCGAATAATATTAATTCGTTTGGACATTTTTATTTAATCAAATAAATCATGCCAGTTAATCATAATCAACATAGAATTGGACATAAAAGTGTGTTACCCCCAGTATGGGTACCAAATCAGTACAACGTAATAAAATTACCAAGAAAATAGTAGAGGAAAAATATTCTATGAGACAACTGTTTTGAATAACTTCATCATCAGGACCCATTGTTTTCAGTCTATAATTATATTTTAAAAAGGTCAGATTAAGGTATACATTAATGAATTTGACAATTTACAACAATTAGTCCCTTTGATAAATTTCGATAAAGCAATGACAAACTTCGACTTCTCATTGCATTATCGAAATTTGACAATGTTAGGAATGGTGAGCGTTTGCATCTGTTACGACATAAATATCCCAAATTTGTGTTATTTGTAAATTAGAAAGGTCATTTGATAGCTGTCAGAATGATTTGTAGCAAAGTGTCAAGTCATAATCAAAATAATGGTAATATAACAAAATCAACAAACCATGTGAGTAAAATGCATCGTAGGAGAATTTCGTCTTATCAATCGAGGTAATAATAATTTCGTTGTGTGAATATAATATGTAATAAGAGGAGTGTTATCTAAGTAATTACGATAAAAAAAAATTCATGTGAACTGGGAAAGATGAGTGTGAAGATTAAGATATAAACACGAAAGGAATTGGGAGGGGCGACAAGCGGTTTATAACATCCAGTTTAGGTATCCGGTGATCCAGTCGTGGGCCAAGGTGAATATAGAGGCTGTATACGTAGAAGGGCCGTAATCTAGCTCCTTCAGGTAGATTCTTTGGAAACTGACATAAAGCCTCATCTATCTTCGTATGATGGTACTGTTAATTGATTTAGTGATTCCTCTTCCCAACCATGCTGGTACATGTTCACGAACACTCAAGGATAAGGCCATCTGAGTACGGCCCATGTAACTGGCTCTACAGTAGCAGTTGAAGGAGCCCATCGTCGGTAACCTATCCTTAATTTTTTGTGTAAGTACTGGTTTGGTTGAGAAAATTGTATGTAACTTGGCGGCGTAAAACGTCAATGTTTTAAAATGTCACCCACTATGTCTCCTTTAAAACTCAGTTTGAGTCAGGTTTCTTTTACTGACCGTGTCACAGCTTCTTTTTTTAATACCTAATAGAATTTTTATGACGAAATCATTTCGCAATGTGCTTTTCAGGTTATCGGTTTCGTAATCTACACAATTTTCAGAACATAGGAGTTTGATTCCGTCTATTTTGTATTGAAGAGGTGTAAAGCTATGGTAATGGGTATACTGACCTTCTCATCTATTCTCTTATAATACATTTCCTTTTTTGAGACCGTCTATCATTCTAGAAATTAGGACATCACGGAAAGCAATGCTATTGTCGTTCCCCTCTTCGATGGTGAATTTAATAGCTGGGTGAACGTCATCGAGACGGTTCAACAGCTCTCGTTTGTCAATACTCTCGCCACACACGATTAGTGTGTGGTTACTTTCCTTACTTGTATTTAAGGTGGAATACACAGTAACCGACGAACCTTCAACATTATACGAAAGATGGAGTATTAGCTTTGCATCGGTCTCAGATGTACGTTTATTTGAGTCTAATGGAGTCACCATTCTACAAATAGAATAAAGAAATCCAAGTCAACAAAATATTTCACAGACATCCGACGATAAGGGGACGAAACAGATGCAAAAGAAGTAGCCAGTTTTCCTAATTGTAATGAGGAATGTACCAAAGCTCCGTTTTTGAAGATGTCAAGATGAACTATGAGATAGAAAAGTGGCATAGAAGCTTTAGCCAACTCATCGGAGCTTCTCATCCGAACAAAGAAATTCACTGTTACTCTAAAACAATCTAGATGAATGAAAAATCGAGTAGTTTGTTGCAAGGATTCAGAAAAGTCATGAAAAAAGCAAGTAAAAGAAGTTAGCGACACGCATGCAACTAGGTGCGGATTACGGAAATAGATCGACACTAGAGTGCTTAGCCGAATAGCATAATTCGATTTTGCACATTTAGATATATCAAACGGTTTTATAAAAAGTTAAAAATCTGAAATTTACATCTATATTACGTCAGTAAATCGTCCTTTCGATGTCCGAACATGATATACACTTGATCAGTCAATATATAAGCGATATTATTTTAGTATAGTACTAAATGGCCCCTTTGAATTCATCTTTTAATTGCTCCGTGTCCTTATTGGAGGATACCTCAAGAAATATTGTAAATATTCCAGTTGGTTTGAACTTGCACGTTTATTTACTGACATACTAACCGAAGGTATAAACAGAAAGCATAAATTAGAGTACTACCACATTCGTTACACAAATAATTGGTGAATTATTGCAATAAAGTTGATTATAGAATGCTATGTCAACCTGTTAATTCCGTACTAATTGTGACGATACGGTGACTACAATGAATTTACTAATCTACGTTTGTAATCATTCGTGTTACAATGAAAACTGATCAGTCAAATACGGGAGCAACTGAGGCGCGCGAATAGACAAATATACCCACACGTCCTGGTCGAACCAGTCACAAACAGTAGGATTACTATCTGACTAAGAATTAGTCCTTATTCATGTAAGTATACGTATAATCAGTCAGTAGGGTATAACTGAGGGAACAAGAGTTCGTAAAACAATGACTCTATAGTCCTGTATACCACTATACGTAGATACCGATCACTCCCGCTAGAATAAAAAATAAACAAAGTATGCCAACCGTAATCAAGAGTCCTAATTTCATTTAGAAATATAACAACTAATGAGTTACTTTCTTAAATTACCTGTATTCCTTGATTTAAAAAAGGCAAAATACACATTATAGAGTAGAAATTAACCAACCATAACCAATTTGTAGATGACCTTTATCGATTCACTCACTAGAAACGAACGTGCCCCCAAATGCCCTGGTACGGCCGAGAGTGGGGAGAGTCCGCTCTCCCTCTCGAAATGCTCTCATATGGCCACGCGTATATAGCCTCTGCCAGGGAAGTCCTACTCATTGCCTTCTCGTGGCGGGGGTGTTGTTTACGAAAATGAGAGGACGAAAAGCGAGTGTACGGCGCATTAACCGGATTCCGAATGGTGCACATGGGCTCCAGTACCCTGCGGGAACAAATGGCGTATGAACCAATTGTTGGTCACCGGCTTCCATGGGACTGCATCTCCTGACGATGCTCCACTGCCTTGTGGATCAGACCTTCAGGTCAAAGGCTCGGGGTGTGGCCCCCTAAGAAAACCACCTGCTTCGGTTTGGGCACCCGGGCAGTATCACAGCCCTCACACATATCGAATGAGATTTGTGTGGCGCATATGTATTTGGTGCCTCCTTGCACCAATGTCTATGTGTTAAAATAAAATAAAATAAATAATAAACGAACGTAATTGAATACAGTGAGAATAGAACAAAGTGATACAATATAACTATAGATTCGATTACTTTATTTGATTAGAAAATAATTATGTATGTATATGTAAATTATCAACTAAGAAAACAAAATATAGACCTACATATCATGCAGTCATTTTTTTTAAATAGAGGTTCATTTTAAAAATACAGCAGAGATCAAGCATAAAGATGTGTAGTGAAGTTGAAAAAAAAAATCTGTATCAACATATAAGGACAAAATTTATCACTTCTTTTTCAGTTTTTCAAAACGTTCAGCCAGAGTGTCGAAATCTGCTTTTTCATCATCCGGAGGGGGATTACTAGGTCCATTCATTGGTGGAATCATAGCGAAGCTACCTGGAGGAAGTGTTGTGAAACTATCTTGAGGTGGTAGAAACGAAGGACCAGGGTAATTAAATGGTACGACAGTATTTTGACCATTGCATACAGACATATCATATGGCGGTGGCATAACTGTATCGCCATTGGTTGCTAAAACAACAAATAAATACTGCATGATTATATATATATATATATATATATATATATATATATATATATATTTGTGATAGTGTGGTGAAGGAGAACACAGGTGAGGACAACCGGATTATATTTAGCACAAAATTACATTCCTGACTCGCGTTATACACTACTTATGTCAATATAAGTAGCACGAACCACAATAGTAGCTTCAATTATTTTTGAAGTTTTATCAGCCCATGGAAACTAGTAGACAACAAAACGCCAACTTGAGAAATCTGAGATAAATATTACATAGCCTACTAAAGAAAAAAACTTGTTTAGCCCAGAAATAATCAAGTGCGTATTAAGTACCTACTGAGGGGGGACTCTATCAACCGAAGGACGTGTTTACTGTGCAGCAGTTCGTTCCGTCCTACTTTATGGCGGTGAAACATGGCCGGTAAGAGTAGACGGATATTCGTAGGTTACTAGTATTTGATCATAGGTGTCTTCGAACATTGCTCGTATATCCTGGGACCATCGAGTAAGGTAACGCAGTCGTTAGGAAACGGGTACTAGTAAGGATGGCAAATCAATTGATGAAGTAGTGAAACTTCATCAGTTGAGATGGATGGGACACGTGTTACGTATGCCCAATGACCGACTGCCTCGACGTGCGATGTTCAGTGGTATAGGAGTAGGTTGGAAGAAAGCTTAGGGCGGCCAGACCAAAACATGGCACAAGTCCATGAAGTCACTGACAAGTGGACTGAGTCATGTTGGTAGTTGTAGACTACCTGGTGTGGGGACCGCGAGATGATAGCAACCGATGGTTAGAGACCCTGAATGACATGGCTCAAAATCTTTTGCAATGGCGCAGGTGTATCCACTCTTTGTGTTCTCCCAAATTTTGATCTCCTTATTCCTCCTTGTCTCTTTTTTTCTTTTCCCAAATTTATTTCACTGTATTATACTCTTTAAATAGCATCTGAAAACACTAATTTTCCCGATTACTGCTTGTACTCTTATTACCTCTACCACTACGGGATTTGAATCGACCACTGCATCCCTGTGCTAATGTGGTGTGGCAACTCGAACTGATGTACGTACGTACGAAGTTCTACGTTGTTGCTGACTGAATGACTGAGAGTCCCTACTGTATGCATGATTGAACCATCGAGTGATTAATGCTACATATTAACTTATCATTATATCCGAAACTTATAAGACTAACAACTGCAACTAGCTGGATAAACAATAAAATGGCCAGAAATTAAATCTAATCAGTGCCTTAAAATGATAGGCAGGTGATGAGTCATTGATACTTAACTTCATAAATGAAATACGCCAAGAGAATGTTGACCCGATAAGAAAAGTTTTAGAGGCACATTAATATTTGAAAAATTGAATAACTAAGGCGGAAAGAACTTCGACAAAATCTATGAACAAAAAGATACCCACTTATAGGAGCTATCAATTCAACAGTGAAGGATAAAACACTGAACGTAAACCAAGATTTATCACCCGTTTGAGTGGTAGCTAGTTATAAAATAATGACAAAAAGAATAACTGATGAAACAGATCAGTGAACTCGGTTTAGCAGACCATTTTGTATGGAAGCTACTAATTATTATTATTATTATTATTATTATTATTATTATCAGCTTTATTCAATATTATATTTTTGGTACAATATAGAATTCTCAGCGCAAAGTATTTCAACAAGTTCTCGTTTCTTTCTTCTTGGTCGGTCCTGGCGATAAATATTGAGTGATAGCCGGTTAGATGTTAGCAGTTCAGTAAATGAACATCTGAATAATGTACATTTTTTTCGCTGTATATTGCCAGCAACCACATTGTCTCTTATTGAGTTTTTTGTAACTTTGACAACGAAAGGTTGTACACTTTTCAGAAACGCAGCAGAATAGGTTATGTGATTAATAAACATAATGATATATTAAAACAAAAATAGATAACTTGTTGAAATATCTAGATGGCAGGAACAGGTAGCCCAGAAGCTCAAGCAGGCCCAACTGCTCAAACTGAAGATAGAGTGGGACTCCAACTTGTGGTTGAAAGTCAGTCGCTTCAACCACTAAGCAACAGGTTCATAATGAAAAGATAGGATCGACAAAATATATGAGATATTCATCATCGGAATGCGGACCAGCAGAAACAAAAAAGACATTCCACTCCTACACTCTCAACAATGCTCAGTAACAGAGGCACGGTGACTAAAGAATAGAGAACAGATACATTTACAGAAAAACAATCAATAAATGGAAATGAAATATTGTGATCGACTTTGATGCAAATCATCCAAAGTTTGTAATAAAGTGGATGACAATAAACAAACTACAGAGTATAAAATAGGATTTTTCAGAGAGGAAGTTGTTTAATATATAAAAAGGAAAATGTATCATGGATAAAATTTTAAATCCTTAAAAAAATATCAGTAAGAAAAGATACGTTCAATACAGATCAGTCCATAAATGAGAACACAAAGTAGTCATACATATAAGTCGCACGAAATGAACGTTCAGTAATTTCGTCAAAGGTTGTAACACACTCCTACAGTTAGTATTGCTTCATTACTATATTGAAAAGGGTACCGAATACATATGCGCCACAAACGTCACTTGATTTACGTCTGGGTTGTGATACTACCCGGATGCCCAGACCGAAGCGGGTGGTTTTCTTAGGGAGCCACGCCCAGAGCCTTCGACATAAAGATCTGATCCACATGGCAGTGGAGCAACGTCAGAAGATGCAGTCTCATAACAGCCGGTGACCAACAACTGGTTCATACCTCATTTGTTCGCTCAGGATCCTGGAGCCTATGTGCACCATTGATTTGGAATCAGGTTTTTCCAACTCCCCAGGTGGGTCCACAATATCCACCAACCGCGTTAGAGTCCTGGACATTCGCTTTTCATCCTCTCAATTTCGTAATCAACACCCTTACCGCAGGAAGACAGTGAGTAGGACTTCCCTGACAGTGGTTGTATGCACGTGGCCACTTGAGAGCATTTCGAGAGGGAGAGCTAACTCTCCTCACTTTTGGCCGCACCAGGGCATTTTAAAGTTGTTATTTAGTGGGACCCTTTATTTTGACGTCAATTACATAGGACGATGTTATCGACTCGAGTTGGATCATTTCTGTTAGTTATCGAAGTATACATATCGCTAATCCCCGTATAGTTATCGATTTAATCTGTGTTAGTGAATAACCGGATTAAATAAGCCAAATATGATAATGGATTTTTGAATATGTATATTTTGTACACTCATTAATTTGAACAATCAGAAAAATGAAGCGAAATGACGTGCAGTGGAGATGATGTGTGAGCCAACTCGATTTAACCAAGCGTTAATCAATAAGCTACAGATATGTGATAAGTAGGATAAAAAGTACACACACATACACCTATATAAAGAACAATCAGGGTTGATCAGTACATAATTAACAAGGTCAAAACTTGACTCAAGAAGAATAGATAAATTGGCCTGTTCATAAGCTAGAATAAGTTATGTGGGCTACACTACAGTTTTACTAACACTTAGAAAATCTGAACACCATTAACAATATGAAAAGCAATTGAATAACACAAAATGACTACGAAAATATCAATTGTTAGTTTTTAAAAATATAAATTTACTTAAGGGAAAAACATGAAGGGGACGTACTGGTTGTGTTTGAGGGCATTGTTTCATTTGACGGGATGCCTGATGGAATCTTAGTTTCATTGATAAATTCCGTAGGATAAGGAGCTTTATCGGACATCGATGTAGTTGCCCATGGCATGCTGCATGCTCCAAAGTTGGATGGAATACTAGGTAACCCAACAGAACTATCAGGTTTGAATTCAATCAAGTTATCGTTGAACATTAGATTAGAGTCGCAAATGACATGTGTGTCGGGAGTGAAACTAACATCATAACTTTTCGCGATTTCAACCTGGTATTGTGTATGGAAAGGGAGATGCTTATAAACTTCATAAACACTATGAGGCAAAATATGATAAGATAAAAGGGATCTATGAAAACAATTATAGATAACCACAATAATCAGACTTATTTTAATTCATAAAGTTTATTACTGGCTTTCTTTTCGGCTGAAAAGTAGTGATAAATTGAACACCTGATGACGACGAGAGCTAAGAATTAAACCATCAATATGAAAGACTGGATGAAATAAGATATTTTAAGAAACGAACTTATATTAACCTCAAGTGAAAGATGAAAAGACAGTAGGGTGACTTTTAGAAAAAGAATTCCTCGATTTTTCAGAATCTATCCACCATTATGATTTAATGAATGAAGACAATATTGTCTAGTGGATGAAATGTGTTTGGTCCAAAAACCCGAACAAACTGATGACAAAGACAAAACCACTACCCAGAAGAAACTTTTTATCCAATAAAATAACATGCTAATTTTAAATCATTATCTTTAGAATAGCATTGAACTACCAGTTTTGATCTCACTGATTTCGCATTTGGAATATTCCTTTGTTTCTCATATTCTCAGGAATTTATTCATAATTGTTACTGATGTCACTAAATTGTGCTAAACTATTCTAATACCTTCAGTAATTGCAACAAAAACGTTTAATCTATCACACCTCTTACAGAAGCCAAACAAACCTCTATCACTATTTACATTATATAACCTAGTATTACAATCTATTTGGTCATGCTTACTGTTTATATTTTCTCAGGGAATTAATGCTTGAAATTCCATATATTAACATATATACAATCGCTGAATTTCCTATTTTTAGAAGCCGAAACCTCAAAAACATTAGGAGACAAGTTCGAGAGTACTATCTAATATCATTAAAACAGCACTAATTGTGTAGAGGCCGAAATTCCTTCTAAAACTGTAAAAACAAGTGGATATAGGAACATTAAGTGGATGATTAAAGGTATCCAGACTGTTATCACTAGGGCATAGAGATTCCTTCTGACGAACTTTCTGATATCTGGAATCCTGGACAACTAAACTATCTAGAACTAGTTATCATGAACTTCTCTATACACACTATACAATTAAGTTTACAGAAATTGGATGATTATTGCTTAGGGATCATAGGCTATGTTGTAAAGACCATTGCTTAACACTTTGGTTGTACTTTCTATCCCCTTTTTGCCTCTGCGATAATATCTGTTTGTATGGCCCATACTTTTCAGTACCCGCTGGTAGTAGAATTTTATAATGAGCAAATGTTTGGATGCGGCTAAAAATGCTATCATTAAGACAAAAACACTCATCACCAATTAAATACAAATTGAACAATTGTATGACACATTTGGTTCGGATTTTAGCAGACCTTGAAGGGTTGCATCTGGATCTAAAGATTTACTGTACAATGAACGGTCCTGAATCGGAAGTGAATTTGGGAATTTATTGACAAGTTTGTTCATGTTTCAGCTCGGCAGTGTTACTAGTGAAGTGTCATGAATAACTGGACTGAAACCTCAGTTACAAAAAGCTTGGTGACTGACAGACTGAATTTTTTGTCGTATCTAATGAAATTTAGTTATTAGCACTATATCAAACAAGCGGTTGGAACTAACATTGATGGACATATGGAAATAACAGCGTCAAAATGAGTAATAAAATGCTATATTAACACGGTAGGCCAAATGGCTTAGATTGTTGGAAAAAGTAACTAACCAAGTACATTTCAACCAAATTCGCCCCAGGGACGATAGAATTCAATTTTGTCATGACGGTACGATTGACCATGTTAGCCTTCTCACAACATTCACGGACGTAATTCCTACCAAACTTAATGGCGAGCTGCTGCCCGACAATATCTAGCTCAGGAATCTCATTTTTAATTCGTGATTTGGACCATAGTATAGTCGCGATTGGTGTCTCAAGAGATGCATCTGGCAGCCTAAATTATGTAATACTAAGCATAGTGTCTCACTTTGCATCTTGAATTAGCCCGAATCGCGCGTTTAACGTCTCAAGATATGACTGTATAATGTCCATGGCTTCCACACAGTAGTCATCCCGAATGATTTGTTCGACTTTAATGCGAGCTCTGTCTACCTTTCCATCTTTCAAAAGGTCCGCGATTTCTCGACGAATTCCCTTTGATATTTCAGATTTCTTTTTTTGAACATATTCAAGTCGTTGAATACAAAGTCTGATATTCAACCTTAACTTTGTGTAATCACAGGTACTTGAGAACATCTTACGACGTGGTGCCTCGTGACCTACAACCGACTACCTTACAATCCAAAATCCTGTTTCCACATGAACCTTTGAAGCATTTAAACAATTCTTTGTAGTCCAAGTGAGAAACAAATATAGGACTCTGATAACTAACTCACCAGTCATATTTATGGAAACCCACCTAACGTCTCAATGTTTTACTTAACATTTCAGTAATACATGTACCACCCTTCCATGTTTCATTTCACTTTCGAGTAGACGCGAGACTTGGTGGCCTATGTTAGTCCTGACAGTGGTGGTCTCTCAGCTGACTCAAATTTATTTCGAAGGAGTTGACAGATAGAGCCCTAATCACATATTGAAGTAGTTAATTCCACTTGTTGATCATTCGGTGAGGAGATCGATTTAATTTTTTCTTGGCTTGCGAAGTTTATCAGTGTCCTCCTAAATTCTCAGTTCTTGAAAAATGAGCGTATGTCGGATGTCAATCTATCGCTAAGTAACTTACAAACTGCGGTTACATTGCCTCTGGTTCTTCCATAATACAAGAGAAATCGATTTAGTTTGGACAGTCTTTCATTATACGAGATCTTTACGACCCCAGGAATCAGCTTATTTGCAATTTTTGCAATTTCTCCAACAGCTCACTGTTTCTATCCAGACAGGAGCTAGCCTCTTGAATCCAGTACTGAAGTTCAGGATGAATGAACACTGTACACAAAGGCGAAATGGTTTTAGCGTCGGCATGACTGAAAGCTTTACTTATTGACAATAGAATTCTAGGACCTTTGCGACTATCACACGGCAGTGTGCGGTAGCTTCCAAGTCGTGGCTACAGGCGAACCCTAGTTCACTATGTATCTGTAATCTCATTACGAGAGAATCACAGTCGTGTCACACATAATGTGAGATCCTAGATGAGTGTCGACAAATTGAGTGATCAGGTCGTTGTTTTTCCTGCCAGAAACAGACCTAGTCTTACAGTAGGTTTTTCCAGACGTTTCCTGCTCATTGGCATTTGAAGGGCAGGGGGATTCCTGAGCTTTTATTTCTGACGAAGCCTCTTGAAATCAGTCTTTCTTCCTTTGCTCCATGTAAGTCAGTTGACTCGAGGCTTGTTTAGGATAATCTCACACTGGTTCGTTTATCGACAGAGCAAGTACCATTTGGTCCATCTCGATTACGCTTGTAAGTACTCTTTATACCACCCCTCACCATTGCAACGGCTTCAGGTAACCAGAAAAAGTAAAAAACAGTCAGGTCTAAAATGCAACAAATAAAGCCAGTGAACAGATAACAGATTACCTTCGAATGAATGATAATCTTTGTAATTAGAAGACGAAGATTATCAGAGCTATGTGATACATTAGCGCAATACATTTCGAAAAATCTGATCACACATATACTTGTTAAGAGCATTTATATGTGAAAAATAAAAGGTCATCTAGACTGGAAACGGGGTAAGAGGAGATTCAAATGGTTCAAATGAGTGTGGACGGAATAGAAGTAGCTTTCTCTTAACAGGCTTCCGTGTCTAGTAGCAGGGGATCACCAAATCCTCCAGGCAGGAACCTAGGTATGTTAACAATAAAAGAGGAAAAGAAATTAGTAAATCATAGTGTGATACTATCCTTAGTCCTTAAGAATAGATCAAGTTGCCTCTTAAAGCACTCCTGGGAAGTCGCTTGGACTAGCTCGGCCGGCAGCGCATTCCAGCATTTGACAACTCTTAAGGAGTAGAAGTTGTGTCCACAGTTTTTGGGTGTTACTTCTTAGGTTAGTGTTGAAACTAAGCTTAATTAGGTGTTTGAGAGTATGTCCAGAAGTGTTAAGGATACTATAAGCCATCAGGTCACCTCTAAGATGTCTATACTCTAATGAGTAAAGGTTAAGTGAATGGAGGCGCTCTTCGTAAGGTTTAAATTTGAGTCTTCGAACTGATTTCGTGGCTCGCCGTTGGATACGCTCCAGGGTGTCCTTATCCTTTTAGAATGAGGGGAGAAATACTGTGGTTCCGTACTCTAAATGGGGACGGATAAAACTATTGAAGATTATATGGAAAATTCTTCCGTCAAACTGGCCAAAAATGCGCTTCAATGTTACCAGTGCAAGGTTTGCTCGGAAGGCATCTTTGTCACAGTTAGCGTAAGACTTGAAATCATAGGGCACCAGGACTCCTAAATCTTTTCGACTTGGGATACCACTAGAGAGGAGTTACCTAAGTTATAACTGTAGTCTGCGACATGTCGCAGATGGAGTACTTTACACTTTGAAGTGTTAAAGTTAAGTCCATTATCGTCTGCCCAACTTTGAAGTCGAGTCAGATCCTCCTGAAGTGCCTGTATATCGTCTTGGTTGCGTATCTCTCTCCAAAGTTTCATGTCGTCAGCAAAAAGTAATAAGTCTGACGTTACCTGTTGAGGAAGATTATTTATATAGATCAAGAAGAGAGGAGGTCCTAGTACTGAGCCCTGGGGGACCCTACTATGACATTCCATAGCCTGAGATAAAGGGAAATTAACCCTGACCTTAAAATGTCGATTTTCCAAATATGAAGTGAGCCAATCGATTAGAGGTGGTCTGATACCCAATCGTTTGAGCTTATTGATAGGACATAAATGGTTAACCTTATCAAAAGCTTTGGAGAAATTTAGGTAGATGACATCAACCTTTCCCTTGCGATCGAGGATGCTTGTCCATTTGTCCACCGCAGTCAGCAGGTTGGTTATACAAGAGTAACCCTTCCTGAAACCATGCTGTTGAGGTGAGAAGAAATTTAAGGACAGTAAATAGTCATTCGTACCGTCGCATATCAGGGACTCCATGATTTTTGAAGGTATGGAGAGAAGAGCCACCGGTCGGTAACTTCAAGGTTCGCTGCGTCGACCTCCTTTGAAAATTGGTGTGATGTGAGCCAGTCACCAATTCTCCGGTAGTTCTCCTCGACTTAGCGAGTGTGAAAACATCACGCTAAGCGGCGTTGCCAGGATTGAGGCTGCCTCACTCAGTATGGCGGAATGGACCATGTTCGGGCCAGGAGAAGTGTCTAATCTTAGGTGCTGCAGTTTCCGGAACACCAAGTCAGCGCTTAGGTCCACTTCGGAAAGTCCTGTGGAATTGCAAATGAAATTGTCATCAGTAAAGTTAATGTCGGTCGGTTGAAATGTCTGCGAGTAATGTTCAGCCAGAAGGTTAGCGGCGTCGCCATCGTTGTTGGTCGGGCCGTTAAGACCTAGCAGGTGGGAAACTCTAGTTTTGGCTTGACGAAGAGAAGCTGCATAACGGAATAAGCTTTTAGGATTAGAGGCAAATTTGTCCATAAGCTTTGTCTGGTACTGAAGCCTATCTTCTCTTATAGCCTTCGTGCATATGTTCCTGATATGTTTATATTGCCTGTATGCTCCGTCGTTGTCAGCTCGTTTGTATTCCGCTCAACAGTGCCTTTTGCGGCATAGCAGGCGAGGGGTACGATTCTTGATTATTGTAGGTGGCTTGTAGCTTTTGGGAACCGTTTGAGGTACTGAATGGTTTGTGGCACGTAAGAGTGTGTGCAGTAAGAAGTCCCAATGACCGTCCACATCGAGTAGGGGGTGAACATCCCAAACCACCTGTTGTAGATAGCCGTGTAGAGCTGGCACATTCAACCGTTTAAATTTCCAACGCAAGTTATTGGTGGGGTATCTTAGCTTAGTTTTGCTGACAAAACTGAAGGCTATGACGGCATGATCGCTTTTTCCCAGGGAGCCAGGATTGAGAGGTTGTCAACTAGGAATTATTCGTTTGTGAATACAAAGTCTAAGCGCGATGGTGTCTGACTGTTTCTCCAACGAGTTGCCTACCTCACATTTTCATATAAGCCCAAGTTATCGATGAGGTTGAAGAACCGAGCTTCAGTTGAGTTGTCGCCTCCAGTATACGTGTGTTCCGTGAAGTTGACTCTAGGTAGATTAAAGTCCCCTAGAATCAGGATGTGTGTGAAACCGAGACGAGTAGAGCGGTATAGTCCTTCCAGCATACGACTATCGTACTCGATGTCGGCAGTTGGCTTCCTGTAAATGACTCCGACTAGACAATCTTACAGAGCACCATATAGATTCCTCGCGATTGTTAAACTCGAGGTTATGAACTTGATGCACCTCCAGGCAAGAACGTATGTAATCAGCTACTCCACCCCCAAATCCTGATTTTCTGTCATTGTGGAACAAAGACATCCTGGGTAATGCTAACTCATGGTGCGAGAACTTGCTCCCCATTTCAGCCCCCTTGAGATATGGAACAGGTTACTTCATCCTGCACCATCCTTAAAGCCTTGGATATCCCAAAGGGACATAAGGTTGCGATTTCTAGAAGCTCATACCTTCGATGGATCTATTCTTGACCATCAGTCGCACATTCGCAACGCAACTCTCGTGGTGCGCGCCAACTGTTGTACTGATTAAAACAATCTACATTCATGTCTTATAAATTTTCAACCCAGCTATGTAATTTAATACAGTGTATATTGTATCATTTGTATCAATTTGATCTTGCCTGTAAACTGGCATGCCTCATGTAACAAACTGTTATTTGAGAATAAATTATTATTATTATTATTATTATTATATCCAGGTTTCGGATATTTCTACCAGATGTGCCTTATTAGCATTGCTAAGTTCACGTAGTTTATCCAATTTGTTTGGTAGACTCGCGGCGCTCATATATAAGCAGTTTATGCTTTCAATTTGGAACGCGTGAGCTTCTTCCTGTTTGTCCGCATGAGCCTTACGTGAATGGACAGGTAGCCCATCTATAAGAGGTTTGCCGAGGTGGTAGGCCCTGTCCTTTACACGTTTTTCTATCGCCTAGACAGTCTACAAGTGGAATGATCAGCCCCAACTTGCCTTTGTGTTTGGTCCTAGCTTCGTATGGCCTATCCGGGTGCATGTGGATTCCAGGTGGCATTCGACGTCTGGTGGCACGAAATGCTTCTAGAGTTGCAGCCGCCCCATGGGAAGATGGGAAGGTTATCTTCATTAGACGGGGTCTAGAATCACCATCCTTCTTGGCTAGTCTCGTCACATGCTGATTCAGTATGTTTTTGAGCCTCAAGGACTGTTTGATGAATTTCCATTCCCTGATGTCAGAATTTGATTGAGTAGGGTCCGTATTTTCCGGTATACCTTGCACGATTATATTCCTCCCGCGGAAGAACAGATCGCGAGTTTCTTTGGGGATGTTCCGGATGAGATTGCACTCAGAATACGGTATGTCAGGCAGTATTCTTACGTTCCCATCTGATTTCAGTAAGTGGCTAGCTAGTAAGACATCCTCTACGTCAGTAGCATTCTTAAGTGTTACACGAAGTAGCTTCGGATGATTTTGATGCTTAGATTCCCTTCCCCGAGTAAGCCGTGTGACTGTCAAAGGCTCTATTCTTGGAAGTCCAAGTTTCTTGTTCAATTCTCTCCAGAGCATCCTATCATTTTTGTCCTGCAAACTGAGAGGAAGGTCAGGGTTGTTTTTGAAGTTCATGACTATGAGAGAGTCATCACGAACCGTTATTGTCGTCCCAGGTTTTCCGGTGCGTTCAGGTTTAGCACCTTGTTGTTTGGGGGTCGGAGCACGTTTATGAATCCTTGGCTCTTTGATGACCGGACGGACAATCTTGGGGGTAGACTGTGCGACCAGCTCACCAGTCGACTTCCGTTCAACAGCTGGGATGTTCAACTTAGACTGTGACGCCCGGCCCTTTTTAGCTCTTTTGACATGGGTCCAATCACCTACAGAGTTTTTGGGAACCACTGTCGCGTTCAAGGACCTTGAGGTGTGAGACCCGAGTTTGCTGAGGGAGTCGAGTACCGTCGTCGTAATCATGGTGCTGAGTTTCAGCGTGTCATCATTAATGCTGTTGCATGCTCCGTCGTTGGTAGACCTGTCGACATCCCTGTTCTCGATTTCAATGCGCTCTCTTGTTTGTTTACCCATTTTTTGACTGTCTTTTACCAAGTTTGCCGACAACTTGCTCTGCAGACCTGTCAGTAGGACAATGATATTACTCAGCAAGACCTCAGCATCCGTGCCGCACGTAACACATTCCCACTTATGATCCGACCTGCTGAGTCTGCTATAAGCAGTTGCTGTGAGATCTGCGCACGCTTCGTGGAACCAACCTTTGCAGTTGTCGCACTGTATGCCAGATGTAACAGCAAAACGGCATCCAGGTCGTTTGCATGAATTTTCATGACTGTAATGACGTAAACTGTGTTGCAGATGCTAGCAAAAGCCTTAGACCGTAAAAAGTACACCAAAAACACACTGGAAACGGACAAAAATCGATAAAACGGATGAGATAAACTGAACTAGTCTTTACGTGAAAAACTGAAGAAAAAAACCGAATAGTAAGCTGAGGCAAAACCACAGTTAACTATTTAATTGGATGAAACTCAAAAAAAGTAATCTACCGAACGTTTAGCTCAGGATACATTCTTTTGGTCAGAAATGGTACTTTTGTTGCGTAAGAACACAGCAAGTTTGATAAATGCAAATCACGTTAGGACTAAACTTCCCGTTCGAAAAGCGCGGTAAGGATAATGATAAGAGTAATAATAATAATGTGAACACAATTCAAAACCTAATCACTCTGGATAATAAGTCAATATTACCAGGGTAGGTTTAAGGTAAGAACAGACGGTTTTTTGAACACACATAGGGGGTTTGAATTTTCGTATGGCTATGGCTTCAAGAAACCTTAGTATACGCCCTTTTGCGCTTTCATAAAACACCACAAAAGCCGGGTTTAAATCAATCTTATGACCTGTTTCAATTATATGTTTAGCAGTAGAGGATGATGGATATTTATCCTCTGTTCTTAATAATAATAATAATAGTAATTTACTCTCAAATAACAGTTTGTTACATGAGGCATGCCAGTTTACAAGCCTAATTTTCTTTAATTAAAGTATTTGTTTAGAAAGAGCATTTTAATAGGTCAAAGAAAACAAGAAATGAGTGGACATATAACTGGCAAATGGAGGTGATTCAGAAAGGAGCTGAGAGTATGGGATTCTGTGTATTTATAAAATAAAATATAGTGTTAGAAGCAGTATTGTGATATCCAATTCGCTATCTCCCTTTTTTATCGGGGCTATTGGAGCTCTTTTCATTTTTTTGTATTATTGTTTTTTTCTCAGCTATCATGGGGTCTTGAGTAGGCTACGTATATTAGCAAATTGTCTAGTTTGCGTGTAATAGGATTACTAGGCAGGAAGTGAAACCAATTGAACGTTCGTAATACGATTTAATGAAGTATTTTGCATGATCAATCAGCATTAAAACCCTAAGTTCGTGACATCCCACTAAACCATAAGGAGCCGTAATCAAACAAATTGTTCTGCCCTACAGACATGGGTGGATTGAATTTATCTCCCCACCATCATGTTTGCTGGTCAGTAACGCCACCCTTCCTCCTTTTGTGATGCTAGGCTCTCTTACGTTGGTGGTACGTATGAATACTGCTTTAATCAAAGCCCATGGTTGGAATGCACTGTCTCTACTAGGTCCATGTTACAAGCAAATCAGATAGTTAGAAAGTTTGTTTTATGGGTTAGATGTCCACATAGTATATCACACTGCTATGAAGATAACTAATGGTTTAAAGAATTAAGGACTAATAGCAAATCAAAAGATATGAGAGGGTATAAAATTGTAGAGAAATAAAAGATTTAGGGTAAGAAAAAATAAGCATTGAGAAACTCACAAGACTTTGCGGCCAGATTTTGAGCTTTGTATGATCGGCCTTAGTAGATCAGCATCCATAAGATTAGTGATTTATCTGTCTACTTGCAATAGAAAAAAAGGCATAACTTTTAGGAAGAATAATGTACATTTAACCTGTAGAGAGATTTGGGAACTGAAAGTTAGGGTTAGGAGCATAAGGCCATGATCAATAAACAATGAATAATAGGAAAGGATAAGCCATATATTCTGTGATTTGGTTATATTCATATTAATAACTGTCGGGCTTGTTATATTCTTGTTCTTTCTAGAAACTAGGCGATCCGTAATAAAGTGCCTCATTGGTGGGCGGGAGTTCAAGGAAATGTTGAGGCTCTTTATAGTCTAGAAATAGGGTTATTAGCTCTTGAATCTGGTAATCGTATCACAGTTACTGACAGGCATTGGCAGCCTGTCCCACAATAAACTATACCGTACTGTTAAAAACTTACAACGCATTTGTTTTTGGTGTTTCGCGGTAAGTAGTCTATATGCGTTGTTTCTAAGTCTATAGGCTGGGTCGTGGGTAATAGTCGTGCAGGAGGTTAGAAAGGAGAGCCCATATATCGCTTTGTAGAGAAATATTAGATTGTTTTTAGCCTACGGTGCCATAACGGTTCTAAAGATAGATGCTTACATCTGTCTGTGTAATCGAGATTCAAGTTACATCCTAGCAGTTGGCTTGTGGAACGTCTTTGAACATCTACTCTTATCATGTTTGTGATATTCATATTAGAGAAGACAAAAAAGCAGTATTCAAGGGAGGACCGTACACATATTTTTTAGAGAGTAAGCCTAGCCTCTGTTGTGAAAAAGTTTCTCAGTATAAAACCAATTAGCCGTCGAGATTTAGAAATAATAGAGGAGGCATGTTCTTCAAAGTTCGGGCTTGATGATTAAATAATTCTGCAGTAGAAATATTGTTGCCTGAAGAAAATTTAAGTATCTCGCTTTTCTGAGGTCTGAACTTATATGCTCACTGGATCAAATATGCTTGTTAAATCAATCTCCAACCATTAAAGTTGAAGCACACCATAAGATAGTCCCGTCGTAGGATGTTAAAAACAATCTCAAGTAGTTTCTTCGACCTTCCTTTCATCGCTTTAAGGATATTACATTTTAGATCTAGCCACAAAGTCAATTCGTGGCTTCAAGTTCAAGCCCTAAAAGTAATTCGACTAAGCATTAGATCTTTCTGCTCTCGAATACCATAGACTAAGTGGTAACGTTTAACTTCTTACACACCCTTGGTCATTCCCTCTAGGACACGTATCCGAGTTCATTCGCATCATAAGCATAAAGGAATGTCTACAGTTGGGGGTGCAATTTGGTAGCTGGGGTTCAGGGATACCCTCTCCTTCAAAGTGGTCACGTCTCGATAATTTCCACATTTAATGTGATCCAAACGGCTTCCTTATCGACGTCTAAGAGAAATAGTATTAAATTCCTGATATTTCATAGTATCGTCTTACGATATTTGAACAATACTGATTTCGCCTCTAGATGTTTCTACGAGTCGCAACGCTGCTTTAAATAGGTCGGCTGTCCTCATAGGATAGAGGAGTTAGACAGCCGGCTGAATCTGGGGGGTTCAGACGCACACTACATTCTTCATTTTCCAGAAGCGTCTGACTTTGTACTACAAGCATCCCTCATAGCGAAGATGAATTAAGTAAATCTGTGACAGCTTAAGCTAGGTGTTCATTAGTTGGCCGAGGACCTCTTGTTTACTTTGTACCAAGCATTTGCTCACTTCCTTATTTTGTGTAGGCATTATTTTTTCATCATCCTATTACATGTTTAAAAACACATAAGCTGGCACTTCAACTTTACTGTTCCACGATCTGAATAAAATTCGACCACGACCACCCTGAGGTGTTTTGAGATATATGAAAAGAGGCGTATTAAAAATCGACTTCGATCCCCCGTCAGCAATTAACTGGAGAAACTAATGTTCTACAACAAGATCAATATAGTCCATGAATTATGAAAGTCACAACATCCGCAGTTCATGTAGGTATCCTTTCTTAGTCCTAATTTCACAAGGGATGCCTAAAAAAACGTGGATTCTAGGCTCTTGCGTGTGTCCATGACGTTAGATCCTAGGGAGCCATCACAAGTGATGAAGACCAACGGAAACGCCGAAGCGAGTCACGTCTCATGTGAAGTAGGAGGAAGACAATGAATTAAATCTAATCCAACCAAATACTACGTAAAGTGTGGTTATATCTTCATGGTATGACTAGTAACAACGTTATTTAAGATTACCCATTTCAACAGCCTTGATTATCCATAGATACCATAACGTGGATTCCTTATTGTGACGGCTGGTCTACGTGGTTTCCCTGTTGACTTTGTAGGTGCTGGTGCTGTGTCAAGCCCATATAGTTTATTCTAGCCTCTGGACAGGCCAATTTATTCACTCTCTTGATTCGAATTTTGACCTTGTCATTTCGCTTATTAACATTAACTGTTCGTATGTCAGCGTATATGTGCGCATTCCCTATCTTACTCACCACAGGTCTGTGACCTATCTTTGTGTGACTATAAGTATCGATTCATGCTTTGTTAAATCAAATTGGTCTACTTGCTTTCTCCAATTTGGTTTGCTCTCCTCTCTTTGTCCTGTCTTCCTGATTGTCTGTTCAGATCACTGAGTGTACGAAATATATCTACCCCAAATCCATTCTCTTATTCGACTTATTTAATGCCGTCATTTACTAACGCGAGTTAAGTCGATGAACATATACGAGGATTGACAGAGTGTATATTTCACTAACAATCATTCATAATCTAAATTCGGGGCCTTTAAAACGTTGTGGGGCAGAACATTTTGGTCGTATTAGACCTCTTTCTGATTGAGAACGGGGCGATCGATCTGTGACATGCAAGCTGTTATCCTATGTTGTCTATCTAGACTCATGTTTGCGATTTCAGGCCTGGTTAGGAGTTTCGGTCTGACAACCGATAACCTGGTGACTCAAAATTGTACACTAGGACCATGTGGTTGGCATCAGGTGAGGAAAAAACCAAAAAAAAGGGCAATAAAAGATAAAGTTATTAGTTTTCTTAACACTTTACTCTCTATATGCACTTTCCTTTCTAATAAACAGCAAACCTTATTCTGCTTTCGACTTCCATTCCATCATTTGAACGCACTCTACTTTGTTTAATGTCATAACTCATCGTTCTTCATTACCGCATTTTCTAATCTCGAGTCTCTAATCACATTTAGTTCTTGCAACAAGAGCCAGTTCGATTTTAATCTAATAATTCATCATGCCTATGTCTGTTCCACTACAAAATGTTTACCTCCACTTTGGAGAAATATTTTAGAAACTGTAATCAGTATAATGCTGAAAAATAAACCTAATCGTCAACACTCTAAGATATCTGCAAGAGTTTACTGTTGTTTACTTTTATTGAGTTAGTCTATTTAATGACTATACTTTGGAAGCATACTTTAGGCTAACTAGTGTTAATAATAATAATAATAATATATTTCTGCATGTGCAGGTACACACCGTTTTTACAGGCATGATCTATAAATTACACCATTTGTCGGTTCGCAAAATGCTTCCTAACTTAGTAGGTTTATAGTTGTTATAAAGTGAAACCGGAGAGCGCTTGCTGTTGTAACTTTTAGATCGTGACTATAGAAATGGCGTGTACCTGCTCTGACAGAAATATCATATCATTACTTATGAAAAAAGTAATACCGTTCAAGTAACTTCTTATATTAAATAAAGCGAATCGGAGAAGTTCATACTATTGAAACACTGACATCTATGGCATGAAATCGACCAATCTGCGCTTATCAACTTAAACTTAATTGATATTCACAAATTCGTCAGTGTCTACTGACTGATTCTCTCACAAAGTTGTAGTGACCTACTTTTATCAAGAGAACGCGATTGTTGTAATGGAAACAATTATTATTTTAACCAATTGTATCAGGGATTGTTTTACTGTATGTGTTTGTTTAACGGTAGCAAAACACATACATTCTTCCGTTGATTGTGACCTTGCACGAATTCAGTTACGCTCAGTAACTACACTTGTAACCTGGCACGATCTCGGTATTCTTGCGATATCACGAGATCGCCAACGAATACATCTCGACTATAGCCATCAACTGCCTCCTGGTATTTGACTTACGGCGGATCTTATCTGTTAACTGGCACGTAGTCTTCCTGTAATGGTGGTCATAGTCAACAGCGACTCGACACCGCACTACAAAGTAACGGTTATACCGGATATACACTTTAAAACACATGTTCTACTTCAACTCGAAAGTCATAAATCGGAAGAGGAATCTCAGTGTGAAGATGGAAGATTGAAACAAGCTACGAGAGAGTTCTAGCCTCAGATATAAATATAAATATGGAAAGAAAGAATAAAAACTGATTTCATTAAGATATAGAAGAAACATTGACAACCTATTAGAGGAAGGTATAAAGCTAAAATTGTACTATCCCACATTGTTTTTCAATCCATTTAGAGTGGGTTCATAAGCGACTTGTCATGACCGTTGGAATTTCAGGGCTACCTGAACTTGTGGGTGACGGTCAGATGTGAGACAAAGACGGAGAATCTCTAAGATTAGACTATTTTTCAACAAATGATCCGCTTATAATTGTAGGTGTCCATGTCCAGGTATCAGTATGTAGTAGTGACCTCGACACAGTCAAAGTCAACGTTTCCACCAATAGCGTACTTTGGGTAATGAGAATGTTCGCTAGCTCTTGTATACTATGGAATACTACATGACTAGGAGAGAGCATCTTCAGCATGGTACATGATCGCAAGAGTAGTGAATGTTAATGATAGATAACCACTGGGAAATAGTGAGGAACATTGTTCAGAAAGCTCTTTTACTAAACGTACGTTGAACAAAATATACACCTAGAAATGGAAGATCCAAAGATAAATAGAGAGCTTATCTAGGTGATTCTGACCTCAGATATTACTAGAGATCATGAAATAGATGCTACGCCAACATTTGAAGCGTTGCAAGGTATTTATAGACCGAGCCAACAGCTACAATTCATCCCAAAGTAGTTTTATAGGCTCATGACTAGAAGGTGTCCCACAAAACATGAGGTCTGTGCCTTCAGAAGTTTTAACGCTGGTAATCTTATCAACTTAGAGAAGTCAAAAATCATTCACTTCAACTTCACTTATTAGTTAGGACAGGAAATTACAAGCGTAAAACACTGTTCAACTCGTGTCATCTGATGGCCTGGTGAGTATTCATCCAACCGCCAGTTTAGGATAGGGAGGTCAGAATCCCTACTTCCTGGAAAGTCAGCACGATGTGACAAAATCCGCCTTGTAATTGTGATGCTGAAAAAAAGCCATCAGCACATCGGTATGTTGCCTGTTCAAGCATTCGCTAAAGTCACACCAATTGCCAAGAGAATGGAGACGGGCTATTGTGCTTCCAATCTTCAAAGAAGGAGATTGGAAAGACCAAGCCTTCTGCAAACTAGTAGTTAGACTATCACTACTCTCGAAAGTAATGTAAAGGACTGATCATTGAGCAGACGACGGAATACATCGACAAGATGAACGTCGTCCACATAGCTCAAAATGACTTCCAAAGGCTGATCAAGTTTGTCGTATCTTTTCACACCATTGAACAGCTAGACAATCTGCTGAGACCAAAATATACCAACCACGTGTTGTTTTCTGACTTCCCGAATGCGTTCGAAATATACCAAGCACACCATTCATAGCGAAAGTTGCAAAGATGGGTCCTAATGGCCTAGTTCTATTTTGTCTCCAAACCCACCATGAGGAAAACTTGTTTCATACCAAGGTAAATAAAGTATACGCGAGTTGGGAGGCCAAACATTAGTGGTTTCACGAGGATCAGTCTTGGGTACACCGATCTTTATTAACGACCTGTTAGATAAAATTAGCTTGGCAACACTAGTCTTCGGAGAAACGCAAAGTCTGGAGGTCCATAAAAAGCGGAGATGACTCACTTGAGCTTCAGAAGGACATTTAAAAATAGGGGAATGGACAGCAGACGATCGTATAAACTTAACCTTTTGAAGTGTCATGCCATTAACATTCTCCTACATGTGGCACAAAAAATCAACGTACTTCTTGGAGAGTGCTGTTTGGAGGGCCTATTTGCTATTGGGAGTAGCAGCGTAAGTAAGTACTTCTTGAAGTTCAACTTTGATTAACTCTCCAGAGAGAAATCTTGAGCTAGAAACCAGAAAGAGCTTGAACACTAGTTAAACTGAATTGAGGACGCAGCCAAGGCAGATGGGACTCTTTGCTTTATGTAAAGACTATCTGGGGCAACAGCTGCAACGCCGTTTAAAACGTATTCACAACCACGCTTGAAATTCACATTGTTGCCTCCAACCTTTCGGGACGATACATGAATTTCTTATGCATACTACTGGAACGAATAGCCAAATGTATGATAGGGCTGAGAAAGTAGTCTTGCGAAGATGGGTTCCTAGATCTATGATTTTTCTTGCTGGGCCATAAGAGGAATGGTGGTAATCTGATAATGTCGCATTACACAATAAATACACTAGGTAAAACCAACACAAACATCCGACTGAAATATCGCCTTCGCTTATCAAAAAGTAAGACCCATGTGCGCTATCACTTTTTCTCATTAAGAGTCGTACCCGCATAAAATTCTCTTAAAGTCTGAATGGCAACAGCTCTCTGAGTGAATAGCTTCAAAAAGATGCTTTACAAACATGAACTCACCCGTAGATTATCGTCTTTATTGAGACTGAGCATGTGGCACATGCAGTATGAAAGCCAACAATATTTTGAGCAATATTGCCAGTCTTCTGACAGGTTTTCGGAAGAATTGTCAGCAACCCTCAAGAAAAGCAGTCCAAAAACGAAGCCACTCAGCGAGGTAAAGAAAATTGTTTTCGGCAGCATCAGTATTGATGGATTAAACACAAACACATATTATGCTGGGATTCAGAGCTACCATGTCATCAATGTCACACTAGACTCTCTCAGTAATTTTGTGTCCCCCAGCATAGCCTCTCCAAGTGAAACCGTAGTCTCCAAAACTTCTACTGTGAGCAAATAGAATCCCTTCAACCATGCTAAAAGGAATCGAAAGTTACCATCGAAAATGTTCAAGAGCCTAGGTGTCGTAACAAAACCAGTTGATACACCTACAGTACAATCTACTCATGAGATGATCCAACCAATCAGTAGAAGACAAAATAATCCTAATTGCAATCAAACTATCAAATATAAGGAAATCGAACCTCAACGTACTCAAAAACATGTAAAACTGATCTGGGCCGATCCGTCTTGATAGTACATCATGCGCATATTCAAGAGTCGATCAATCAGTATCGTTGTCAGTGATATCATCTAACACCTCAGTACTTCATTTAGAGAAAGCACACAGTTGACATTAAGTACCACAGTCATATGCTGAAGCGATTATCCCTCCCTACTCGTCTGGAATACATTTACATCCTTATTATAGGAGACTTCATTTTTCTTACTTCCAACTATGCTGAACACGAACAATAGAGGTGACAAAACCTCATGTAGCTTGGTTCTTCGACCTCGTTGAAGAACTGGGATTATCCAAAAACGTCAAGTCAGCAACTCAGTTGATAAAACGTCAAATACCGTCACATCTAGGTTGCATCCACACAAATAAAGAATTCCTGACTGACAACTCAGTCTTGTTTCCCCTGTAAAAGACTATCACGTCATTATAGATCTCAATTCCACTGGCAAAACTGACCTGAAAAATCCCCAATAACAATGAGGATTGTGATCGCGGACACTTAGTTAGAAGATCTTAAGTGATACAAACCAATCTCCCTCACGAATCGTCTCCGCAGTTACAAGAAATATACAAATGCAAGGATTATCACTCTTCGAATATTCAGACTGTAAAGGTACTACTACTCAGAACAAAAATGAACGAGTAGCGACAGTACATATAAGCAAATCATGCCAGTTACGAACGACTGCATAAAGGCAGGCTTCAGTATCATATGAAGCTAATTTTTAGATTTTTACCCGATCTAAATGGTCTGTTTTTTTATACAAGCTCACTTTAACAAGCCGAAGCCAACGTTTTCCTGATCTTAGATCCTAATGACTCAGTCAACGACTATGACGATACCATAAAGTTTCGGGTAAAACACTTTATTCAAACGTTTCAACCGTATCGTACAACTTAAATCGACAGTAGTTTTATATACAACTCGATAGGAGTCTCATAAGTAGATTGGTATGTCATGAACTACACACCTTCAGGAAGAGCCACTCCTCTATAACCAATCTGCTGACTGGAAAGGACAGATGGGAAACCACTCTTGGTTGCGAGTAGAAGGTAGATGTGATATCCATTGGTTTCTAAAAAGCAAGCTAATTGTCATGTAACAAGTCACAATAATAGACTGGTTAACGTCACATTAAAATGATAAATTTTTTAAGGTTGTGGTTAACTATACTTTTTCTCAGGCCATAGAATGTTTTGGTGGAGTTCTAAGAGTTCACCTCTTTTCTTTTATTAAGTTATATAAGTGATGTTTCTCGGTAGGTACTGTCTGAGTTATTAGTTTTCACTGATGTTAAAAATTGGAGAGAACTTTTCATTCACAGTGATCTTATTCTACATTAAAGTTGGTGAACAATAATAGATTCAACACTTCAAGGTGCGAAGTAGTCGATTCGAAGCACACCTTATGAGACGCAAAACATGCATACAACTTAGGTAGGTTCCCTCTTGAAGTGCCCCAAGTTGAAAAGGCCTAGGAGTCGTGGTCCCCTAAGATCTAACGTCTAACACCAACTTGACAAACATGGAAGCATAATGTCTCCTCAATCACTCTGAAAGGGTAAAAGTACACTGCAACGTCTCCGAAGGCGAGCCA